>JASJOG010000151.1:625000-860285 GCA_030142905.1 Heliopora coerulea | reverse complement strand
GTTTCTAAACTTAGGAGTGGTCTCAACTTTATGTCCTTTTGCACCCAAGAAAACACACAGTCAACTTGCAGTCTTTACTTATGGTTTCAATCTACCAGACAGAGGAATAGGCATATCCAGGCCATAAAAACATAGCTTGGTGACAACTGGCCTGACCTTTATTTTCTTCTCCGAAGGTAAGGCATTTTGGAGCTGTTTCAATTGTGATTCATCAATAATGTTGACTGTTGAACATGAATCTCCTTCTGCCTATCCCTCTATACCATTGATCCTTACTTGTGCTGTCAGTAGGATCTTACTGGACAAATTAGTGTTTATTTTAAAAACAAAATCTGAGTGTGAAGTCAACAAATTGTCTCTTGGAATTTCCTTTTCTTCTGGCTTACATCGATTTTCGTTAAGGTACTTAGCACTATTCCTGAATGCTGGTTTTCTTTGTTGTGGTGCTATTGCTGATTTCCTTGGAGCCCAACAAACTCTGGCAAAGTGACTTATCTTTTTCCAATGGCAGGACATGAAGATCTTTGGCCATCATGGTTGAATCCACAATATAAAACACCTGCTTGTGGAGTTTGTCACTGCTGACTAAAAACTCCCATCTTTTTTAGTTGGTGTGAGACCTGGTACAGTGCGATTTCTTTTCGTACACTTGTTTTGACTTCATACTCTTCTTCTCGGTTTCAACTACCACAACTGTTCTATAGACTTTACTTGACTATCTGTGTCTTCTTTTTTAACAACATCCTTTCGGCGAAGTCTTCCATCTATCATTGTTTGCAAAATTGTACATTGAATAACATCACTTAAATCCACAATCCCACATTTGTAAGCTCAATTTCTCAGTCTAACATAATATTGGGCAATTGATTCACCATGTTGCTGGTACATCTTGGCAAACTTGCTATGAAAACTGTCCAGATTTATTAAGGGATGAAATAACTATCCAGTTTAGCGATAATTTTGTCAAAATCATCATGCTCTACTTCTTCTGGCACCAATACATCTTGTAAGGTGTTAACCAGCTCTGACCAATTCACTGCCATACATACTGACTGCATCTATTTGACCTTGGACTCCATGAATACAGAAGTATCTGAATCTTGTTAGTAATTTGTTTTTCCATTTCCCCCAAAGTCGGCCAATGCCTGATTGCCAGAATTTATCATTGAGGCTTTCTAAGCCATCCCCATCGCCAAATATAGTGTCTTAACTGAACATACTCATGAATACATGTGGAAAGAATACTTTATCATACTGCTTCACTTTTTATACTTTATCCAATCTAATTTACATATGTTCTGCATGATTGAATCCTACACAAGCGATTGTGCTCTAGAAAATTTTCTTTCAAAAATTACAAATCAGATTAATTCATAAACTTTTTATTAGATGTTTTTTTCGAATATAAGGTCAGTCATTGTCTCTGGTTCTAGGTTAAAATGTGGATTGGTTAGTATGTCGGGCTTTTAAGTTTTTGGCCTTGATTGTACTGTATTTATAGAAGTATTTTAAGTTATGTCTGTCTAGATGAGGGACCAACATCAGCAACTTTCCAGCCTACATGTATATGCAGTTGATAAAAGATGGCAAGGAATATTTGCAATGGAAGGGCTACCTCATCCACACTAGATATTATGGACCTACCCTTATGTTAAATTGATATGACTTGAGGTACCTTTGAATGAGACCAGAGAGAATTAAAAATCTTTTTGAAATTGTGGGACCACTGATATCAAAAAGACCATATAGAAGTAGGTGCTAATCAGCCCTGCTGAAAGGCTGGTAATTATTCTATGATACTTAGCACCAGGGGACTCCCCACAGTAACAATCATTCAAGTTCAGAGTAGGAAGAGCAACAATTCACAAAATTGGCAGAGATGCAATGGAATGTGCTTGGCATTAAAAGAAAAATTTCTAAAAGCCCCAGAGACAACAGAGCAATGGCTACATATTGCAAGGACAATTGAGTCAGAATGGAACTTTGTAAACTGTCTAGGAGCAATTGATAGGAAACATATTTCAATTGAATGTCCAAAGAATAGTGGATCAATGTATTTTAATTACAAAAACTTCCATAATACAGTTTTAATGGTATGCTGTGATACAAATTATACCTTTGCATTTATGTAGGGACAATGACACATCGATATTTACAGGAACAGAGCTCACCAATTATTTTCAAAGTAAATAAAACAACATCTCTGATCCACATGATGTTAGTGGTTATAATTTGACACATGAAATTTTTCCACTAAAATAATGGCTGATGAAACCTTTCCCAGGCAAAGGATTCAGTGAGTCAAAGGCTATTTTCAACTACAGCCTCAGCAGACCTCAACAAACTACTGAAAACACCTTTGGGGTATATTCTGCCAGGTGGTAGATCTTTAGACAACCAATTCGAGCAAATCCTGACACTGTGGGCAGTATAATGAAAGCAACAGTTTGCTTACATCATTTTTTACATTTAATGGAGAATGCCTGTTATATTCCTCGAGGATTTGTAGACTATGAAAGCAGTTCAGGTGAAATCATTCCAGGAGGCTGGAGAGCAGGGTGCCCTGCTGCTTCTAGGACATGTTGGATCAAATAGGTATCCTCATAGTGAATAGGAGACAAGAGAACTATTTGAATGATATTTTAGTAGTTCAAAAGGGCATTACCTTGGCAGATCAATCATGTCCAAACCTGTGGAAAGCAGCTTCATTAATTGATATTTGTTCGTAACAGAAAACATCTGTTTCATAATTAAGAAGACACAGTATAAACATGAACTAGTATTAAGTAACTCTGAAATTAATTCTCTGACAATCAACCAAAAACAACTGCAAAATACAAAAAGAGGGGTTACTTTGGTCTTGTTTCAAACAATTGTTTATATTTTTCATTTCTAATAAGCTTGGTTTTGAGAGTTATCATGCATCTCACTCATGCTACCTTGCTGATACAAAAATTTACTTGCTCGGGATGTTAGTGGATGACACCAATTACTGGGTTGCAAGGGGAAGGCATGAACTTGTGATGGCATTTTATCTCGAACTGTAGAATCTGACATTGTTTCAATATCATTGATAACTTGTAATATTTGAAGCTGTGCTTTGGTAATTAATTGTGGAGGTCATCTTTTTAGTTTGGATTCTAGGCTAAAACAAAATAGTGTTTCATCTTTTTTCATTTTCTCAGTATTTTTCGTGTCTGAAGAGAGGCATCTTTCATTGTACTTAGAAGAGCTATTTCTAAGGGATCCTTTAATTTTCTGCTGACCAAGTACATTTCATTTCCAATAATTTAACATCTGCCGTTTTCTTTTGTGGTCGTTTTCTATATTAGGAGGCAACTTTGTCAACATCAACAGCATCTAATGGACCGTTATCATCACAATCAACTGAAGAATTATTTGTTAACGTTTCTTCGTTGTCTATATCTTGTAAACTTGGTGACTTGTCCAATGAATTGGGTAAGAAGATGCAGCTAATATAAGAATATGAGATTAAAATAATGTTAAACGAACAGAGAACATTGGATTTCAATGCCTGAAAAAATGTTTAAAGAGCTCTTAAATTTAACAGTTAAACGTTCTCTTTTATATTCAACGAAAATTTTTATGAACAAATTGATGGTGTGGCTATGGGTCCCCCTCTAGCTCCCATTTTCGTGAACTGGTGTTCATGTCCTCTCAATAGAGAGGACATGAACACCAATTATACCAGTGACCACACAGTTTGGAGTTGGCAAAAACAGACCAGCTGCTGCTAAAACTGTACAAAGGTCTCAAGGCAATACTCAAACTGAAATTGTTGCAAACCTCAACACATGGAGAACAATTCCTTACATATGTTATGTAGCACTGAGTTGAGTAACTAAAACTGGAGGATTGTACATCACTGACCTTTGTGAAGACAAAATTGCAGTTAAACCTAGCATAGTGAATGAAATGAGGAGTCTCCAATTTTGCATGTCTCTAATGTACAAAATAAAGAATTTTTCCTAATGTTATGTTATCTAAACACCTGCTCTCTTTGTAAAGATTTTAAATATTGCCTGTGATATTGCAATTTGTAGAGACAAGATTGAGTCCAGCAGATCCAGTTGAAATGTACTAATCTACTGATTTTCAGTTACTTCATGATGACTGTTCCACCACTGCAAATTGTTCCCAGCCCTACAGTGGTACAGCTGTTTATAGCAGAGTTATGTTCATTCCTGATTATCCCTACACTGTTAAATCGTCTAAAAAAGTATGGTATCTGCAGGCATAATTGCAGAATAGATGAAGATATTGTTATTAAACACATCAGCGGAGAACTACATGGCTCTGGCTCCCTACTTGGTTGCAGGTCAACATGGCACAGACCTTATACAAAATATGGATAAATGTACCCAGGTCTACTGTACAGGGTCTCTCAAAGAAGCTGAATCTGGAAGGAACATAAGAAAGAAAAGCTCGTTGCCTCAAAACACAAGAACACATAAATCCTGGACCGAAATTATTGTTGGCATTGCGACAGATATGATAAACTTAAGCTGTATGGTTTCCCCATTGATGGCTTTGGTAGAAAAGTAATCTGGGCAAAAGTCACAAAAACTGTCAATAATCCTTGTGTGATCAGATCCTTCTTTACTGAAAGCATTGAAGAATTAAAGGGGTGCCCAACTTTACTAAGAACTGATAGAGGCATTGAAAATGGATTTGTGGCCACAATACAATTTTTCCTAAGGTGAAATAATTTGCAGACTCGAAAGCATGCTGTTATGGTTCATCACAGACCAACCTATGAATTGAGGGGTGGTGGACATTCCTCAGAAAATCTTGGAGTTCATGATGGATAAACTTTTTTCATGATATGATTCATAAAGGAGAACTAGATGCAAATGATTGCATGCAAATAGAATGTCTGTGGTTCTCTTTCATCAGAGTAATTCAAAGTGAACTTAATGAAGTGAAGGACAACTAAAACTCCCATTACATACATAAATCAAGCTACCAAACTGCTTCTGGAACAATAGATTATTTACAGGTGTATGAAGCAGCTGACCTACAAGAAGCTGAAAATTAAATTGGCTCTTGTGATGTAGAGGCCATTGTAGATAAGAAATCAAGAGATTACTTTGCCTACTTTGACTATGCTCTCGAGACTCTTGGAATGGAAGTACCAAATAATTAGAAGGAAGGATTAGATGTCTACCATAGGCTGTTAAGCAAATGCTGTTTAAGCCACAGCCCTATTGTTGGCTAAAACTATCAGGTTTCTGAACAGTACTAAATTGTGAGATTTCTATTTTTTTTTTTTGTCATTACCTCTGCCTATTTTTGTACAGGCATCCCTTTTTTCATGTCAATACACCAGTGACCAATGCAATGCCAATGGTTATTTAGGAAACACACAAAATTTGACAGCTCATCACATACTTATTAGATCATATCACGTTGAAATGCAAGGAATTCATAGATTCAAGTGGGCTGAAGAGTGATGTATAGAAAACCCATATGCATTACATGATGCCAAGTATTGTTGCATGGAATCAGTATTTGCACTCAACAGGTGATCTGAATAAAACTTAAATCTATCTAAACAACATCATTAATTCCTCCCTTTTGTTTTTTATCAAAACTGCTTTTGAACTCTGTACTATTTGATTAGTCCTTGATACAGTCATGAACAGTGATTTATACCATAATATAATACTGCTAACAATCATACTTAAATTGACACTATAAAGTTGCTTACATTGTTTAATATAGCTACAACCTGACAAGAAATATGAGCAGTTATTCTCCAGATAAAGTATAAAATGTAACACATATAATATATGTCCACATGAAAACATTGGCTTCACATTCACTCATAAAAGTTGTACTTGTACAACAAAGCTATTTTCTTAGAATTCCGACTTAATCTGTAGTATATGTTCTTACATGTACAAAGTGTAAATTAACATGTACAGTCAAGGATGGTAATTATTACATATTTTCAGCAGACTTTTGATTTATTTGCAGAACACCCTCCTGGCCAAAGTTAGATGCTCAGTGCTATAACTGACCGTGGTTACTTTAATACCCATGAAAGATTTTATTTCTTCAGCTTTTCAATATCCAATGAGAAGAAAAAGTTGTTGTGTAATGTTTACCCTCTAAAACTAGTAAAACGTATGCATTGGTGCTGAAATATTACGCATGAAAATTTTGCACCTAAAGCTTATTCTCCTGTTCTTATGAGACTGAAGGCTGTTTTTCATGTTAATATATGCCAAAAGGTAGCTGTAGACTAGTTTTATTATGTAACAAGACATGAATTACTATCTATTTAAACACTGACGTATGGTAACATGATCTACTCAGATGTTGGAAGTCTAGTATTGAGAAAAAAAAACACAACTTTAATGCAGGATGTAGTGCTTTATTATATGAAATAGGCAATACAAACTGTTAACCATACTATTTTACATCCATTTTTTGTAGGTAAATAGGAAAACTGCTAACTCTAATGGAATTAACATGTTACATGGACTAAGGTTCAAGATTGCATCAACATGACGATAGACATAACGCCCAAATGTAACTGGGCATTCAGCCTTATTGCATTTTGCATTTTGCATTAGAAGAAAGTTTAAACATATGTCTGGGGCAAGGTTTTCCTAAGGCAAGGGTGAAAGAAATGTTGCCCATACTACAAGTGTAAATTTTCACTTGTTAATCATGATTGCACACAATCATCTACTACAGAAAGATAATTTAAGTGCTTACTCAGCAGTCAAATACATTTGTTTAGATCAGTTGTGTCTTAAAAGTAATAAGAAGTTCCTAATCAGATCATTAGAAAAATGTTAAAGCTGGTTTAAAACCTATCTATTATATGACCTTTAACCCATGTGACAGGTTAAAGGTCATATAATGAATCTTCAAAACATGTCAGAAACATTTGAGTATTGCCACTGGGCTTCACAAGAATAGAAAGTTGAGTCATGGACTTTGAAACTTGATATCTGGTCAAGAATGATGGCCGTTGGAAATTCCAATGTTCTACATATGATTTAACAGCTTAGAAATATAAAGAGACAGTTGAACTATATGATCCCCTTGCCTACTGCACAAAGCGCGGTGCAAGAGTACTAATCTTGACACGCATGGTGACTAGGGAGAAAAATTTTCGCTTTGTGTATGTATCTTTCTATATATACATATATCTCCATGGATTCAGGTCACTCAAAAATGCTGTGTACAAGCTCAGGGACTGGTATGTTGTTGAACAAAGCATACTTAGGTACCATATTGAAGCAAATCGATTTGGTCATGTTCCTTTTTCCCTTGTATGGATCTCTCGCAAGTTGTTTACATTATTTGAACACTGAAGCCAGTAAATGATTTAAGACCGGCAAAGGAAATGGCTTTCTTGGTGCCTGCAGCTGGTTTTGCCACCTCAGTAACTGGACAATTAATGACTTGACAGAGCAGTTCTCAAAGTTAGCTCCTTGGAGTATGCATTTGCCAACTGTTCAGTTTTTGCAGCAACACTTTCTCCTGGTTCTTTCTGATTTATATGAACAAAAAACATAATGGAACTTGCTTACTGTCAAGACATTTGCTAAGTGACTAACTGCATTAAAATGACATTCTTTGCTGAAGTTGAATAGATGTCGATTAGAATAAATCTTGGGACTTTTCACATTCTGGTAACCACTTACCTGAGCTGCACAATCATAGGTACGTCTGAATCAAGTAGCTTTGAAGTACAAGTGCTGTGAAAGAAATTGTTTTGAGCAGCTTTCAAAAGTTGCTTCCTGACTTCATTCTTCCCTAAGGAAGACTTTGTTCATGGTCAATTGTTTGAGAAGTGGGATAGAACACTTGTCGTCCAGAAGAGTTGTCTAGGCCATGACAGTCTTTGGATGCTTTCTCCACTTTCAACACAAAGATTTCGTTGCCTCAATCAGGATCTTTTTCACTATGAAATGTCACCCCATTGAAGACATTAGGATGTATTTTTGGCTTCAAACAAAAATGCAAGGTAAACAGCCACCAGGTAACTCGCTGCAAAGCTTACTTGTTTTTGGTCACCAAATTATCCTTCGGCAAAACAGTTGTCTGCTTCAGTCTTTCTCACTTCAAGAGTGATTTGTGCAGGATTACCTTTCCCGTATTCAATCAGTAATGCTTTCATCAGGAATTTAAAACCTCTCAAGAAAGTTTAAAGTCGTCTGTGTGTAAATTTACTGTTGAACCCTTTGTGTTGAGGTGCCACTGAATGCTTAGTTGAAAATATGTAAGAGTTGCAGGTTTATACGCCATTTTTCTTCTTTATTGGTGTTTTGCTGTGAAAAAAGTATGTCTTTTACTACCCTCTTCTCGTTCTTATTTCAACAAAACTTCCACAAGATTTGATTGTCATATTTTGTTTTATGTTTTGTATTTTCCGATTTTTGGTCGGTGATAAAACTGCAGAATTCCTTCATCGATTTCATAATTCATTTCATCTTTGTCACCAAAGTCTTGTACTTCCGGATGAATACTTAGCATAAACCCTTATCATACGAGATCTTAAAGACATTTGTAACCAACTTTGAGGTAACATATAATTTATCAATTTTTAAGTCAAAAAAATGTCAGAAAAATATTCAATCATGAGCTGTCTGTAATGCTGGTATCCGTTTGATAACTGATGAGAATACTCCACTTTTAAGATGAAAAGTCTGGTTGTCTAATAAAACAATCTTTCTTTAAAGCAAAGTGACATGAATTACCATAAACTGCAAATAATTCAGGATATTGATCCTATCATTCGTTGTTTAATAATTTAATTGTAAGGATGGACATCTTACCATTTAAGCCATTGAACGTTATTCTCACTGAACATAAATATGACTATAAGCAGTTTAAATATAAAATAATTTCCAATTTGGATTGTTGTTTATTTGCAGCCAAATTCTGTGTGGATTTTTTTTATTGCATGTCCTCTTCCAGTTATAGTCAGGAGCAGTGGCATGCTGGCCAGGGGGGCAGGGGGGCCATTGCCTCCCCTGCTGGCGATTTTTGGGGGACGCAAACATGACTAAAGGGCGCTAAATTTGTAAGAGGTTGTGCTATTCAGTTGTTTGGACGAAAAACATACCCTTATTATCGTCAATATTGATGGTTGTAATTATGTAACGTGCCAATCATGATGATGCAAGTGATTCGGAGCATGAGAATGATGATTATGAAGACAACAAAGAGGGCAATGGAGCTACTAGAAAACCAAAGGAGAAGGATAAACCATCATTTCTGGAGGCTTTGAGAATTTTGTTGCATCCTGATTACCATCTAGTTGATGCGTTTCCTACCCTTTGTCAAGTTTATGCAATCACAGTCGCAATTCCAACCAGTTCTGCAACCTCAGAGAGTGCTCATTCTCAATCCTTAAGAGAGCTAAAACTTGTATATGTTTGTTTATGTCCCAAGAAAGACTTGAAGTGTTGCTACTCATGGCGATTGAAGGGACGATTTTAGTGTCTTTGGATAATGAGCAGATTATTACCACTTTCAGAAGTCTGACATCAGAATTGTTGAGGGCACTTATATGAAACATATAGTGATTATAATAATTTGAATAATCATAAATGATTTTACTATTTACTATTCGCATTATTTCAGATTGTAGGATATTATTCAGAAACCATTTATTAAATTGTCACTTCATGACAGAAATTACCTGTACTGCCATCTCATACTTCACAGGCTGGGGGGTGCATTATTGATTGCCCCCCTAGATAATAAGTAGCCAGGACGCCACTGGTCAGGAGGATTTGTCTTTCTGAGAATTTTGAAAAATGAACATTGTTACTTGGATTCTCGAGAGATATGTTGGAAGGGTGGGCAAGAGGTTGTTGCATGCATGTATTTCTAGTAGAAGACTTTAAAGTTGGATTCTATGGTACGAATGTTGCAAAATAAAGTGCGTAATAATTACACTCCTTCACTATAATTGTAACATGAAATATAGTAATGCAACAATACTGCTGTGTTTTCAAACAAAAAAATAAACAGTCCACTACTTTATTCTTGTGAAGAATTGATAGGGTGCTACAAGTAATAATATTTGCCCATCCTTTCTTCTGTTTCAATCAACAATCATTCCATAAAGATTATAATTATATATGATTATTTTGGGAAACAGTTTTCCAATATATACTCTACTTCAAAGGTTTCCAAACCCTGGAGAATTCATCATGCAGAAAGTAAATTCACTGGAAAACGTTGAGTACTCCTCCATACCTGCAACAGGAATTGTCACAGGTGCTTGTGTACATTTTTCTGTCAGCACTGTGCACAAACTGTTTTGTTGGTCTGGGTGTGAATCCAATAGCAGATATGTTATCAGATCCAGTCACAAACTGCAACACATGCTGTAAAGTTACTGCAACAGTTATTGTTATCCTACCCTGTTCAACATCTTCTAAATATTGAACAAAATTAAAAACAATTTTTCGCTCAACACTGTATCTGTTGGGATCAAATATCTCATCCACAAATCAGCAGTTAAGTGTTTTACTGAATAGTTCGGAGTTGTCTCTCATGAGTTGAAATTTGCCACAGGTTTTAAGACCCTCCATGTATTTGTTAATTTCTGTAACAGATGAAAGGATGATGTTATGTGGAAAAACTAACCTGCATAAATCCTCCATCTCCTAAAGGTATACAAAGGGTTTGCAGTAGCTTGCTTCAAATCTGTGGTCAAAGTTGAAAGAAGCCTCATTCTTAAATGCTTCTTCATCTGTAATTTTTAATAACTTTTGGAGGGACTCTTTCCCATCAGTATTTGGTATTTCTTCTATTGATGGTTTAAGATTGCCAATCTCACCACTTCGAATGTAATCTACAACGGTTTTGGAAAAGCACTTACATCCTGGGAATCCCTGCAATAACCCAACAGCTGTCAGTTGGCTGTGGAAACAAAATTCATTCCCATCCAGTGATGCAATGTTGTGCATAAAAGTTCCATTACAGATCAATTTAGACTGAGCAGCAGTATTCAGCAAACTAAAAAACTCTCTTGTGGGTCCTCCATGATCAACTGCACTTTAATGTCATTTGTAGAATCATCTTGCTGAGCTCCTATACACTTAAATGGTATCCTCACATACTTCTTGATGTCTAATCTTTAGGCAAAAATAATGATCGTCAATTAACTTTTCTTTTCATTGTTCCTCTAAAACTTGTTGAAGTTCTGCATTACTTGAGAATGTCTCTTTGGCAGCAGGACTGTTCACAGTATCGAATCCATCATCAGACTCATCAAAAAGGGTATCATACATGTAACCAATGCACCATATACTTCATTGAGTGACTGGTTTGAGTTAACAAGAAGACTAACTGCTTCCTCAAGAGAATTTGTGGTATCTAATGCACTTTTCAATTCAACCTTGTTTTTGGAAGGAAACATCTCTTTCAGAGTTGTAATTCCAGATGACTCCCATTTATCATTATCAAAATAGAAACTTGTTGATTTTGGCAATGAAGATGATTTCGATGTTTCCTTCTCGTCTGAAATCCCAATCATACATGAGGATGATGTTGTTGTACTTGCTCAAGGAGTTTGTTTTCTTAAGTCAAAGTCGGATTCTGACTCATGGTCGCTATGTATTACTTCTAAAAATGTCTCTCAACTATATACAATGTTATTCAATTGTATGGTTTGCTTAAGTCTTCTTTATATTTATCCAATTGGAAAAGCTGAGAAGGTTGACCTGGTATTGTCAATACTCTGGATCTATCAGAGTAGGCCAATATATAGCTTGCATGTGGATCAAAATTTTTATTGTAAGCAGCATGCCTATTCATTGCCTTGCTTCAAAGCTGCAACTTGCGAATTTCTTTAAGGATGCGAGTTGGTGAATTATGTCTAAGTTTGCAAGGTGCAGCAACCAACTGAGTGAAAGTTTAATAACATTTCCAATAAACAATTATCATTAGCATACTCATGTAATTGAAGGCAACAGATGTGACTGAGCAGTGTGCAAAATTTAAAACTATGGTATTTCAAAGTTGGTAGCCATTAAGGGAAACATAAACATAAAGGTTTCCACTGGGCCCAAAATTAATATTTAGTTTAAAACCTGGATTTAATCAAGAATTGAATGCAATCATTCAAGATGTAAAGGTTGATGTACTACCATAAAATATGAACAGAACACTGAAGTGTTAACTGCCAAGTTTATGGTCAGGGTTTTATGAAGATCATAAGAGAACTTAAAAAATGCTGTTTTCTGCAATGGCGATGGCAACCAGATGTCATTTTTACTTCTGGATGATCTTGTTCTGCTCTCAGGCTTCACTGCTGATATCAAATGAGTAAAATAGTATTTCTTGACCGGTTTGCTTTGTGGTTAGTATGTTCAATCCTTGTCTTGCTACTTTGCTTTAAGAAAAAAATAATTGTGTTCTTATATTTTTGGTTGTAAACCTTATTAAACCACAAGAATGAGCACAAAGATAAAATAGTTTCAATTGAGTTCTTCATTTATTTTCTTATATGGTCGGATAGTTTCTGAAGACCACATTATTTAAAATTTGTATGTTTAGATCATTAAGAAGCCAGTTCAAGCTCAGGTTATGATAAAACTGAAACTTTAAGTTGTATTATTGTCAGCTATTTTTATTTCACAATGCAGCAAAAACATCTTGGACTCCAATACATAATATGTTTAATATTTGAGGTCCTATACTTGAAAGATAAGTTGTCCAATAAATTCAAAACAAAAAAAAGGCCTTACTCTGTAATGCACAAAAACTGTGACATGGTGTGAACAAAACAAATGTTCAAACACTTCATAGACATTCCAGTCAGAGATTTTGCTTTTCTTGGCTTCTGTATTCTGATGGGAACAATGCCATACTCTTCCTAGACCCACTTGGTCACTCATGTTGCCACAAGAAACATGGTTTCTTAAGTTCCCTATTTAATACCAAATTATAAACACACTTAATTCAGAGTTGTTCAGTCACCAACAAGTAAATGAAAACTCACTTACCATACTGGCCAGAGATTGCCTGACCATATCCTTTGGCTTTTGGGAAACTGGAGATCACTAAGATAACAAACCTGCTACATTGTACCCATGTTGTAAGCTTCTCAACACAAATCAACTTCAAGCACATTATAGTGCATCTTGAGCTTTGGCAGATATAAGCCTTTCCAGTTCTTTTAAGAGCTCCAATATAACATGATTATGTAGAACTGATAGTATAGTTGACCCACTAACTAATAGCTATCTCTTCTTTTTTTTGTCTTTACAACCTGATTAATTATACAAAATCTCACCAGATAACTCCAAAGAACTGGAAATTGCCATGCGCTGAAATTTCATCAGTCTAAGCAAGGATCCTTCATGACGAAAATTGATTGGCTATGCTTAATCAGTATAGGTCCTGCCAAATCTGAGCTACAATGAAGACAAATATGATTGGGCAGAAATAAATAGCTGCATACATGCTGGGAACAGGCGTAATTTATTCGTTTTTCTTCATTGCCCTGCCAGAAGGCATGAATTTGATACAGAGTAAATCCTGTGAATACTGTGATAATTTATAAAATGACTGATATCCTGTTATATTTGGAGGGCGAATTTGCTAAAATTGAGTTACAAACGTGATACTATTGACCAACACTACTGAAGACAACTGCACAGTATATTAAGCTTCTGTGCTTCATATCATAGTTTGATTGATGCTCAAGCATCACTCGCTACACTCTGCATCTGCCCTTGATTGCATATGTTGGAAATATGCACAATATTAATGTTTTATGTGTTTTTTACTGGTCAAACATCAAACTGTAAAGAGCAAATTAATACAGTGCAACCCCACTAGAACGCGGTTCACAGGGGCCATTGTGGAGACCTCAGTATCAGTAAAGCACATTCTAACAAAAGATGCCTCTAATCCAAGTCAAAGTTAAACAAACCTCATAATAAAATTACAGATTATGTCGTCACATGCCGTTCAGAAGAAACCACACAGTATTAGAGCTCTTAAATATTATTTTCATTTGCTTTTTCATAATTGTTTTGGTAACAAAGTTTAATATGTGTAACATTAACCCATGCAGAGGAGGACTGGTAATGAGAACTTTGGGGTCCATGAATCAACCAAGTTATACCAAGTCACATGTTATAACGAACCACGTTATAGTGGGGTTCCACTGTATCCTATGTTGAGTTCTATTTATTCAAGAAAATCTGAGGATGAACACTACAGTTAAAACCTTCATTATTATGTACATATAAAGAATGTTAAGTCAATGTCATTCTCAGGTTACCTCACCTATACTGAAAGTAATGTTCAGATTTTAGTATTCATGCTGTGTACTGTATATTCATAGGTATACAGGCTTGGGGGCAGGGGGGGCAACTGCCCCAAAAAAATTTTGAGAGGACCACATTTGGGCAAATAGCTTGGGTAGAATTGGGAAAAATAAATTTGTAAGTGTGATTAAAACAGAAAAATTTAAAAAAATCCGTAATGATGAACAAGAGTTTGGATATTAGTGTGCATTCAGGTTGCCATGTAAATACCATGTGGCATAACAATTTAAGGTAGAAGTGATTATGAAAAGTAATATGACCAATTAATCTACCAGTAATTGTTAGTAGTGACCTGCTCAAAGACTACTCAGTTTTGATGCCCCTGGCCAGTGACATCAACTTTCCTTCAGGGTTACATTATCTGACCATTAACCACAATTATGCATCACATACCTATTTTTTTCTTAGCTAATATGATGACATCTCAAAGAAGGCAATATTAGCTAGGGATTTTGTAATAGATGTTATTCCTAGATGGCTATAAGTTCATTATTCTTGTGCATCCATATGAATTAGATCTCATAGCCTTACTCTCATGTAAAAGATGTTTAGAACATCCCACATTATAACATGGCTATAGGGGATAATTTATGTGCATTCAAAAGAATAATAAAGCAACAGCCATATTAGAATGAACTGTATTTGAGTTTATCTTTATTTTTTGGGAAATTTCTGATGTGGAATGGTCCTTTGTTTCTGAGTTTTGACAATGGCCATTCTACTCCCTTTCATTGTTAATTATCTGCTGAACTGTGCAGCATGTGCAGTACGTACATATTGCAATATTATAATGTTATGTCTTGTTAAAGCGTATTGTTAATGTGAGTGCTTGCATTTTGTATGTTTTGATTTGTTGGCATATCTAATATCCAAAAGTTGGACACCAAGTTCAAAGTTAGCAGTGTCCAATATGGATAGTGGTGAAAATTTGCAATTTGGTATCTGTGTAACATCACATATTAAAAAATAGTATTTTTACTTGTCCCAGAAGTCCAGGACAACCAGATCTTGGAAATAACTGTACCTGATGATGATACCCTGATAGAAGGTACAGCAGGATATTGTGGACTAAAGTCTTAATTGTAGGGGCAATCTAAACAAAGCTATATTCTATCACAAGTATTTGAGAATAAGTATTTGATGAATCTCCATGACAAGGACGCTCATGTCAGTTGTAAAGATATGTATACAGCTAAGCAATATGTTCACTAAGACCTCAACCAGAATGCAATGTTCTAGTCAGAATATACAACAAATCTGTGGCAATGATTATCAGAACAAGGCATGCTGTTTCAAACATCTCAGGTTTACAGGTTTCTCTGGGAGGCCAACTTTTAAAACAGTTAAACCACCTGAAAATTTTAGAAGTCTGTATTGACAGATGCACTGTGTATGTGTCCTGCTGAGTATACCCTTAGCTGAAACTTTTTAACTGGATTTCTCTGTTGCAGTGTGCTGTTAAAGATTTACAAACAGACAATATTGCCTGTACTTGATTATGGCTGCATTATGTGGCAGGGGCAATGCTCAGTGGTTAAAACATCTTACGAATGAAGCTTATATGTATTATCTTAGCAGAAAATCATAAAACTTGTACACTGGATATGTATGATAGACTTAATCTTCTGTCATTTTACAGCAGAAAGCACTATCAGGTTGCAACTTGTATACAAAATAGTATACAAAATAGTAAACAATATCAACTGTCCAACTCAGTAGGAATCACAGTTTTCTCAAGACTCTGTAGGGCATGAAACAGCAGGTACAGATGAGTGTAATATAATCAGCAGTTGAGTAGCAACTTTAGAAAAAAATAAGTGACATTTCTTTTAACTTAGTAAAATACCTGTATGACTGCAATAATGTTTTGTCTGTTGTTTGATTTAATTCTACAGCAAGCTGAGGAACAGGGTACACAAAACAATCTTATCCAAGAAATTGATGAAGATCCTATTCCAGAAGTTATGATGTATTATAATAATAATAATAATAATAACAAATTAAAGTATATCCTTATTTGCATCCAGACCAGGTCCATCCCCACAGGTTGCTCCATTTACTGTTCGGAACTGTTCTGGCTGCCTCAACTTTTGAGTAGGGGCAGCAGGACAGAACACAGGAAGTGATTGATAAAGCAATATATATATATATAGGCAATATTTTGTACTTGGAGATGAGCTTGAGATATCACCAGACTATCTAATATGCCTTTATATTATATTGTGAGGTTATAGGGTCGGAAAACATGATTTAATCTCAGGATTTTCATCCAGAGTACAAGGCAACACAGGATGTTGAAATGGGACTACTATATTGTTTATATTAAATTAACATTTTTTCCATTTAATTGTAGCTAATGCAAGTGGAAGTGCTCTCTGGGGACATCCAGACATGTTATTGCTTATAGCCCTTTACAAAACATGCAAACCAAAAACAAAGAAAAAGGAAGCTATTTTGAATAAGATAGCTGAAATCATGAAACTACAGCAGTGAATAATGTGAAGGACAAGGGAAAACCTTGGTTAGAAGTTCAAAAATAGTAACAGATTATAACTCCTAGTCGGGCAATGATTTGAAGACACACCCATATGAAGAACAACTTCAATTCATTATTGAGTGGCCAAATATTAAACCTTCATACATTCAAGCTTTTAACTAGAAAATGCCACTGGAGAAAGTGATACAGATAGGTGTAGGTCAATATCACCAGCTCCACCTGTTCCCACCCCTGCCAAAAAGAAAGGGTTAAATGTGTCAGAGGTATTAGATGTTTTAAAGGAAGATATTAGTGTGCAAAATACCAGACAAGAAAATATCCAACAGCAGGAACAAATTGCTGAAATAAAAGAATTTTTGTAAGTTTTTAATGATATGAAGAAACAATAATGACAATTTTCTGTTGTGCATGATTACTCTTGTTAAACTTTTTATTCATTTATTCATGTTATCAAATTTTGCATTATGCAGTCAATTTTTTTACTTACAAAAGGCATCTGTAAAGCAAAGCTATAAAAACGTTATAATACTATACATTATTGTTTGTTATAAATGAAGTTCTATGGCAAGTCAATAAAATTAGTGTGTTGAAACTGAGGTTTATTACATTTATGCATCTGAATATTAAGCCACAGTGGGGGGCAATGTAACCAGAGATTGGGAGCCCAAGATGCCAAGTGGGTGGGATTTTGAAATACTGAAATCATAAAAAGATTTTTTTGAGAAATTTACAGATTTTAAGGGATTTGAGTTCATGTGTTTGAAATCACCTAAAATATCAAGTCCTGTGTTTGCTGACCCATCTCCACCATGGTAGTAAACATTGATTCAATAATTAGCTATTCGTACAAAAGTGATGTTTACATTTGTTAAGATTTATTTACTACTATATGTATTTAATTCAAATTTTAACCAAGCAAATTAGCAACATGGTTTTGCTTTTCTAGACCACCCTCATCGTCATCCTACCAGGTAAGGGAGGTTTTCTGATCTCTGTTGTCTGCAATTAACTCAACTAATATGTCATCCAAGTAGTAAGAGTATAGGCAACACTTTTTCAACTGAACCAATCAGATTGCAGGAAATTTTAGTCTGCTTAAAAAATGGGGATGTTCAAACGGGGGTAAGGCAGAAGTGTGTCACCTATCGTAAATGCTCGTTTTAGCGCCGCTCCCGGTTAACTGCCACACTCAGGATCAGAAAAATTTAATAAGCACTCCCGATTAAGCGCCGCACCTGTGCAACTTTAGTGCGGCGCTTAATCGGAAGTAATAGAGAGTTAATAAGCTTGACGTTTACCGCAATTGGCTAGCAGCATTAACTTGACAAGATACACAATCAGCATTAAATAAGCCATTTCAGTTTTCCTGCAAACATCATCATCATGCAGAAATTTCAGAGTTTGAAAACAAGTCTTAATCATACAGTTTGCTATACCGTGCTATTGACTAGCAATGAAAGTATCCCAACTAAAAACGAATATTTGAATAGACTTTAATACATAACAGAGTAGGAATTGTTTTCTTTAATACATAAGTGGAAATTGTTTAAATGCTTTTTCTATATGCGTTATCTCAATGTGTGTGTACTTGTCTTTGCGGGTGCTAAGTTCGTCGTCCAGTATTTTTGCCAGTCTGTGCTCTTTTGTCAATGCCGTGAACTTTGCTGGAACAAGGAGACCAACTTCTCATTTTCTCTTGCCCAAAACTTTGGCTACCACTTTGTTCACTAGACTTGATAGCTCAATGGGAACGTGGCCAACTAACATCCTTTCTTCAGTTTTTCCTACAGCTCTGTATACGCCAATGGCATTTTTATCATAATCCATTGCTTCGCTACACATGTCTTTCATACAACTTAATGTTTCTCCATTGTACGGTTTCCAAACCGATTTGTAAACATGGTGACTGTTTCAAAATCTACTTTGTAAAACATTTCAAACTTTGCAGGGACACAATGTGCCATGTTTTCCAATTCGATATTTATTTGATAGAAAATATCCTCTTTAATTTCTATAGGTTTTTTACCGCGTTTGCGAGTCCTCTCTTATTACCACGGCGCTTTCGTCAGTCATCACTCGTTGTTAAAACAGGTATAGACTTTGTTGCAGCTTTGCGAGTCATCGTTCATTGTTAAAAAGCGTTAATTTACAGGCTTTTTTATTGCTTTCGTTAGTCATCACTCGTTGTTAAAAAGGCATTCATAGACTTTGTTTCCGCTTTTGTGCATCCTAAGCTGAGCACTCAGGGTTCTTTTGTATAGTTTTATCGCTTCTGTTGCCTTGCTTTGATTATGCTACAATTATGGCAAATGCTAGTAGCGCTGAAGTAAACGATAGCTTGTCTCATAAAGGAAAACGTGTACGAGCATACAGTGCAGCATTCAAGCTTGATGTTCTGGCTTACGCTCAGGACAACAGTAACCGTGCTGCTGCGCGTAAATTTGACGCAGATGAGAGGAGAGTCCGAGAGTGGAAGAAAAATAAGATTGAGATTACAGCTCTAGCCAACCATAAGAATGGAAAGACAAGAAAAAGATTGGATGGTGCTGGACCAAAACCTTTAAGTACAGAGCTTGAAGAAATAATCCTGAACTGGATTCATAATCGCCGTTCACAAGGGCTAAGAGTATCGAGAAAACTTATCAAAAAAAAGGCTCAGATCACTTACCGTGGGATGAACAGAATAGAAATTGCCGAAGCTGACGAGTTTAAGGCCTCTGACGGTTGGCTTATGTGGTTTATGCGACGAAATGGTCGGTTGCTCAAAAAGACCTGGACAGGCTTATTGGAAAACTCATATCGTATGTACTGCAAGTTAGACGATTATCAGAAAAGAACAATTATGCACCTTCACAAATAATAGCAATGGACAAAACACCTGTTTGGTCCAACATGGTGTCTGAAACCACAATTGATTCGATCGGCAAAAAAACTATCACAATGAAAAAAAGTCGGGTGTCAGTGTGTTTAGCTGCGAGAGCCAATGGTTGTGTTCACAGGTGCAAAGCGTGAAACAACTGCAATGAACAAGGAATTTAGACGACATGCCGTTGTTGCAAGTTTGGCAAATGCTTGGATGAACACTGAACTGACTCACGTTTGGATTGAATCAGTCCTTGGATCAATTGCTTTTGCCTGTTGCCTCTTAGCTTGGGATTCGTTTGAATGCCATATGGAAGAAAGTGTTGCACATTCATTGAAGTCAAAGAGAATTGACGTAGCGATTATTCCAGGCGGATGCACTAAGTACATACAGGCACCTGATGTGAGCTGGAACAAACCGTTTAAAGCAGCATGCACGGAAAAATACAACGAATGGCTAGCTACGGTTGGAATTCACGAGGAAACAGAAGGAGGAAATTTGAAAGCTCCACATTGGAGAACAATTTTAAAATGGATCATTGATTCGTGGGAAGAATTGCCAACTGACTTGATAACGAAATCGTTTAAATCGTGTGCATTGAATCTTCCCACTGATGGTTCAGCTGACGACACAATTCATTGTTTTAAGGAAGGCAAGCCCTGTCGACAGGGTCGTGAAGTACTCTGATCACAGCAATCCATTTTAGATGAGCCCGATACAAATCCATTTGAACTAACTAATTCGGAAATCGAAGATGCTTCTGGTCCTGATTTATGGGTAGATAGCGATCAAGATGACGATGATGACAAGGATATTGATATTCTATAATTTGAGTTTGAGATAAAAGGCTATAATTGACCTTATGTTCTTGTTATATGCACCTAAGTGACATTATATTCGTTGACACTGTATATCATGTAAACAGTTTTTGTTAACTCGTTAGGTTTTTGGGCAATAAAAATATTTGTGGTGAACCTTTAGTTGAAAATTATTTAATAAGCGCCGCACTCAGGATCGGAAAAATTTAATAAGCACTGCGGCACTAAAACGAGCAAATACGGTATGTCATTGTCAGAGAATGAAAGTGAATTTATTTTTTGGATGTTTTGTTTACAATTATAAGTAATTAGAGCCACAAGAAAAAGCATACAAGAAGGTCAAAAGGTTGTAGCTGCAGGCAGTGCAGAGGATTTGTTTTAGCCCCAATGTATAAGCAGTGGTAGTTGGCTTCTTACACCATTGACTCTTGGTGAGATAGCATAAAAAAGATCCTCAGGAAATATGTATGGATGTTGATGAAATGTATGCCTTGTCAAAGATTTGATTGGAGAAAATGTCAATGTTTGGTTCAAATTAATGATCCATTATTGAATCAAAAATTAAGAATGTGTGTACAATTTGGTGTTTGTTCAAGATGTGATGGACAGTGGACAAAAAGTTGCAGGTTATGATGCTGAGAAATTGCTTCAATTACTGTATAAAGATGTGGGGATGCGTGTAGATAAATCTAAACTGAACATTGTATATCTTGCATGGGATGGATTTGAAAACAAGAATGACTAATCTTTTTTTTTCTTGCTAACAAGACACACTATCATGAATTTTGTTGTGCTTGTTGCAGAATTAATTGTGATGAATTTGTTGAGGATGTGCAGGAGTGGACATGTACTTGTTTAATTTATTTCATTACAAATTCAATGATATATTGAAGATTTTAAAAACATTTCGATGATGTGAGATGTGTCTTCCAATTATTGGGACTTCTTCAAGCTATTTTAATGTGTGAAATAAGCTTTTTCAAGGATTTTCAAGCTATTTTAAGATGTGAAACAACAATATTGAAGCTATTTCATGGATGCATTTAAGGGGTTCGTACTTAAGAATTATTAAAACGAACAGTTGCAAAAAGATATTTCGAAAATGGGAAAGAAATTGTATCTGTTTCAGACAATTTTTTTCAGCTCAAATTTATTGTAAAGAAATGCTATTGTGTATTTCAGTTCATGAATTTGATAATATTTAAATGATTGCTCATATATTTTGAATTTGATGGAATGATGACTAATACTGAATTTACTTATTGGATGTATGACAAAGAAGGCAAACCTTGGCCTTTTTATGCTTTTTCTTTTCTTCCCACAAGATAATTGGTATTGCTATTTTCCAGCACAAGAGAAAGAGCACGAAGAAGAAGACTGAGTAAATTTGAAGAAGAATTTGTACTTAATAATTATTCAATTGAACAATTATATAAAGATATTTCTGAAATGAAAGAACAAGATCATGAATTTCATTCTTTACTCCAGGAAGCTTTTGAAGCAAAACAGATAGGAGAAACTTCAAGAGAAATTTCAATTGACTTACTTTTTAGATATGGATTTAAGTATATAGTGATGAACACTCAGTTTCAATGTTTGCCTGATTAGAAACGAGGTTTCCTGCTTTATCTACAACCTTGTTCTAAAAATAATTTATTTCTGTTTATAGTAGTTAATTTTTTGTATTTAACCATGTATCCATTGGTGATTATGCTCCAGTGATTCTGAATAAGAATTACATTGCAGACAATGAACTCCCACCATCTCATAGTTTAAAATATATATTTAGTTAATGTAAATAAAGAGACTGAAGTGTAAGTTTTTTGAAAAATATACACTTTTTTCTCTGTTATTTTATTTTACAAAAAAAAAATTACTATCTTCTCTTCTTCTTGGAAAGAATATGCATTGTATTTAATTTTATAATGCAGTAAGTCTTCCCAAATAAATTTAACTATCACTTTTCTTTTACCTTAGATTTCAAACTCCCTTTAACTTTGTGTAAGAAAAAAATCTCCAATTAACTGTTTACTTTTCTTTTTTTTTTTGCCTGTAAGAGAAACACGAGATGTTTTTCAATTAATTATTAACTTATTGAAGTTAATCAATCCACTGAAAGTCATCCCAATTTCTCTTACCTTTTATTTAGATAATTTTTTCCAGAGTTACCAATGCACCATAAAATGGGTGCTGAGGTTAACTATAGAAAAAAAAACCCTAATTTTTCTGCTGTGTATGTGTCCTAAAAAAAGAAGGCAGATGATGTATTTAGTTTTTAAGTATAAATTCATCGCTGTTTTTTTTAAGAGAAAGAATAGATGGTTGTGAGGTGAACAAAGGTTTTGGAATTAAGATAACATTCCTTTTCCTCAAACACAAACTGTGAAGCAAAGAGTAACTTAATTTTTTATTCACCTTGCTTCTTGGAAAGAATCCTGTAAGACAATTCAGTTATTTTTCAACCAAGAGGAAAGACAAATTGCATTGTCTTACCTTTGGAGTAACAGGATTTTTTTCAAGGGTTAATTCAACCCGTAAGAAAAAACATAATTTACTTTGCATCACAGATTCTATTTGATTCTTTCTCAAACAGAAACTGTCGAGCAGAGTAATTTTATTTTTTACTTATCTTGATACTTGGAAGAAGAAAGAGAGACAGAGGGAGATATTGGTGATAAAATCCAATTATTTTTGTTATTGACATATCTCTCAGATAAATTATTTCACCCAAGAGGCAAGCAAATAAAAAACAATCAGTTTCTCTTAGGCCCGTTTCAAACATCATGGTACTGCTGTGTTGAACTAAATTTGAGAAATAAACTCAACTACAGCGTGTCAGTAGTGCAATGTTTTAAGTCATTTGGTTCGGCAAACTAAATTTAGTTCAACAAAGCAATTAAATTTGACAACTTCTGTCATGCTACATGGCAGTGGCATGGGATGATTTCAAACATTGTGCTATTGCCATGTAGAACTCATTGCATAAATTGTGGTAATACATTCAATTTATTTTTCACTAATTTTATAGTATTGTGCATGCTTGATATTCGGCCTGGGATCTAGGGAACAGATTATTAAAACAAAAATAGCGGAAAAACAAAGGTTGTCAACATGATCTGCATCTCCCTTTGCAATTTCTGACAAAGAAGACTTTATTTCATACCGTTCGTCACCTAGCATAGATAGCAAATCGAGCAAGGAAGACTCTGACACAGATAATCCTTATGCGATAAATAATAAAAACCTGAAAGCTTGCAAGAAAGGAGGTATGATTGCAAACAAGAAGGGGAGAAATCTACCTGGCAGGATTGTCATGTCAAGGACCTTGTTGATGTTATCTCTTCCAGTGAATACTTTAAAAGGCGATTAATATTTACTAATATGAAGAATAACAAGAATGGAGAAATATATGAGCAGGTTCTAAAAGAAGCAAAGGAAAGGTATGTGACACAAAGTGATGAGTTTCCATTCAGTGTGTCCCAGAACTGTATTTCTGGTTGCAAAAAGGTCGCTTTAACGGCAAAAACAGCTATGGGAATAGAATGGATCAAGGAAGAGAAAAATTTTGGAAGTTGGTTTAGTCAGCCATATTAACTAGTAAAAACAAGATATTCATGTCGACCAGAAATGGCCATTGAGCCTTCAACTTTTTCTCAATTAGTTACAGAGGGAAAGGCAGGTAATGAAAGTGAATTTCAGAAGGAACAACAGTCAAGCAGTGAAGGTATACATTCAGATGTTAAAGAGAAACCATTATTTGTGCCAGTTAAAAAGGATAAAATCAAAAAAAAGGAAGATATTTTATCATCTGCAGTGGATGTACTGAAGAAAGTTGCAGATAATGATCAAACAAAGGAGTTCCTCACATTTTTCAGGGAATAAAATGAAAGAGCCCATGAACATGAATTACAATTAATGCAAATGTTTATGTCTAACCCTAATTCAAGTAGCAATGAAAGTTGCGATAGTTTGTCTTTGGAAAATGCACCCACAATAAACTATGGTCATAGTGCCAGTCAAAGAAGCTTTGATGGTATCAAAACTGTTAGCACTTCCACACATGCCTTGTGGATTTACCCCAGCCCCATGTATTTCATGTCTTGATGGACTCCCATCACCTATAAATGAAGCATATTATCAAGGGGAACAAGCCAACATACCAACCAACAAGGCTTTAAATTAGCAAAAACTTAACTCTATTACAGAACAACTAGTCTGTTATGTTTGTCAATTGTTTTAGAGTATATTCAGTTGACAGGTCTGTGTTTGGATTCTATTTTGTTCATCTTAAAGCCTATTATCACAATATGATTAGTCATGTATGACTCTTATTCAGGCATATGACAGCAAGCCCTGATGCCACAATTCTTACTTATCCATTGATGACAAATTTTAAAAAGGTGCCATTTCTAAGTGAGTTTATTTGGTCACATACACCAGAATGAGAATGGGCCTTTAATCATATTTCTATTGCCTTCTCTTCCATTTTAGTACCCTTTAGTAGTTATGGGAACCACTGAATATCTCAGACATACAACATTTATGGTGGAGTTTTTGGTAGTGGTACTGTAGAAATGAAAATAGAATAACACATGTGTGGCTACTATTTTTTGAGCCCTACTGATTTTAATTTAGACTAAATATTTTGACAATTTGGAATTTGTTTGGGATATGATAGCTTGTGTTGTGCTGTACTAAGATCTTTGCAGGTTATGTGATCATGTCATCCCAGGGATAGTTTTACATATTATAGCTACCGTTGAACTTTGAACATTTTAATTAAAGGCACTTATTGTTGAAATTGTAAAGTTATTGTTAATTAAACACTTCAATGGGATAACCAATATTGTCAATTTGTTGTCTTGGTGAACGAACTATAAATATAAACAATTTGCAATGGATAAATTTGTAATGCTACATATGTCCCACTTTTTCTCTCCATAACCAGTCGACAAGACAGTCATGTACTAAGGTGTCTTGGTGACATGTATCTTGCACTGGTGAACATCGGTTCATATGCAACAGGTCTCTTATGAGTGCTCTGTCTCTTTTTTATCCAGTTACAGGGTCTATCAACAAATCCATTTTTTGTGAAAGAGTATATCCCCCATCTATGCAAATGTTGTGCAGTACAGCACATCCTGGAGTAACTGTTCTGGCACTGCTTTGGCTTGTTTCGTTCTTTTGCAGTAGAACTCACCAGCACCCCTTGATTTGTCCATAGGCCCCTTCTGTGACCATGCATACCCAACTCAAGTAGTAGTTAAAATAGCTTTTTTTTTGAGTAGGATTTCGATTTGTAAATGGCTTCATGAGCCACCTTTGAAAGGGGAATGCTGACATTACCACTTTTCTTTGCAATTTCAGAAATAACTTTTCCTTGCTTAATATCATCCCACAAAACGGTAGACTGCAGAATGATCGAGTCATGAGAGTTCCCTGGATATCCACAGCTTGCCCAGATAAACCTGTACTTGGCATCCACCAAACTCATTAATACAATAGAGTAAAAATTTTTGAAATTGTGATATTCTTTAGAAGCTTCTAACCCTCCGGGGAGGTGCTTAATTGGGATGACACCCATCTACAGCTGACCAACTGCAGGGGAATTGCCACCACTCCTCTATATCAAGCATCTTTTCTTGTGAAGTGGCAAACAACACCGTCATACCAAAAATTCTTTACAATAGCCTCGCACACTTCCTGAGTAATACCGTATTTTCTGCACTATAAGTTGCGCCGTATTATAAGCGGCATCAGCAATTTTTGGCTATTTTTATGGAAAAATTCATAGATAAGTCGCACTGGAGTATAAGCCAGACCAAACTGTAAGCCACTATGTGAAAAAGTCCAAAGAAGTACCTATTTTGTTATGTCACTATTCCACGTGTAGCGTGAATAACTGAACAACAAACATGAAACAAGGAAAAACCATGAGCTATATTTGTCATTATTGCAATGTTCTACAGAAATATAAATACACTAAACATCACTTAAAATGTGATTCATAAGATTGTATAGTATGTAATGTCATTTTTAAAAGTCTATTAAATCTTCCTCGACAAACCCATGAAAATCTTCATCCTCCGTATCCTAATGGAAGAGCTGAGAAATTTCGTCCGGAATTCCAGTTTCCAGGTTGTCTTCATCATCACTGGAATCGTCATCAAATTTCTCTGTGTCAGGACAAATTTCGGCTTTGTAGAATCCACTTAATATACATGATGTTGGTACAGCATTCCAAGCATAACGAATCCACACATCGTTAAATGTGGCTCTTTGCATTTTACCTGTCTCGGTGAAGCGGTGCTTGCCATTTGTCATCCAAGCTTCCCAGTGTTGTCTCATACGACTCTTAAAACCTCTGTTGACAGCAATGTCCAACGGTTGTAAAAACTTCGTTATTCCACCGGGAATAATCGCTGGTATGGTATTTACGTGTTTCAAAATTTCTTTGATGTTATCTGTGACATGTGCCTGCATCGAGTCCATCAACAAAATTGACTTTGATATGTGGAAAAAGCTACCAGGGCACATGACAAAACAGTGTAGCCAATCTATCATCATCTCATTGTCCATCCAGCCCTTTGGGTTTACACAGACTATGACTCCTCCGGGTAATTTCTCTTTCAGCATTGTTTTTCTTTTAAAAATCACCATTGGAGGTAATTTATTTCATGAAGCTGTCACAGCAAGTGTGCACGTAAAGTACGTCTTTTCGTGTCCTGTAGTTTTGATGGTTACTGAATTCATACCTCGCAAGTCAACTGTTTTGGCCATCGGTATATCAAATGTCAATGGTACTTCATCCATATTGACAATATGGTTGGCTGCGACTGAATACCTGTCAATCTGTCTGGTCATGAAATGACAAAATGCTTCAAGCTTTTGGCAAACTGTTGTCCAGGAACGTAATGTTAAATTTTTTCTTCTCATAAACCTGGAGCACCATGATGGACCACCAAGAAATTCTTCAATGTTCATTTCTTTTGCCAGCACTTTTCCTTTAAGGCAAGTCTGAATTGTACTTACTCTGCAACCAGAAGATCTTTGTTCAAGAACCCATGCCTCTAAGGAATCTTCTAGCTCTGGCCAGTGAGCTTTATTGCCTTGTTTTGCTTTCATCGACTTCTTAGAAGCTCAAAGAGTATCTTCTTGTTTTTGCCATTCTCGCACTTGCTTTCCATTTACATTAAACTGACAACTTGCAGCCCTGTTCCCATGTTCTTTTGCAAACTTGACTACCTCAAGCTTAAATGAAAAACAGTAGCTTTTTCTCAAAGGCATAACCATAATGGTGAGTGAAAGTTTGTAACGGCAGTTTTCGTAAACAAATGAATTGAAAAAACGTAGCAAATGACCTATATTTACCTTCCCAGCCTTCTAATTATAGTGGTGAGTCACACTGCAAGCGCGGTGTGTTTGTAGAGGTCTAGCCATAGCGTAATTGGCTGAAATTTTGCCTGAAATATTTTTGATCCAGCTTACTCAGAAAGAACTTATGACTCTGATATTTCTTCATGTTCAAGAGTTCAAAGTTCATGGTAATTTGAGTTTCAAAATAAAAATTGTAATTTTTTACGTTTTTTTTTTTTTTTTGAAAAATTCGTATATAAGTCACACCGTTGCGATTGAACAGCCAGGTGGAAAACGAAGTTTAGTTAGAAATATAATAGCCCAGCAAACAAGTTTAAATAGAGCCATAATGGAACCATATCTTTAAAAGAGTTTTATTGACTAACGTTTCATTACTTAACCAGTAACATCATCAGAGTAATTATTTACAAGAGTTGAGAGGCTTAAATAGCTAACTGTTACAAAAATAGTGATGAAAGAATGTCACAAAGGATTAGCGGAACGATTAGCAAGAACAATGTTTCACCTATATACGACGCTGCCAGGCGTCGTATATAGGCGAAACATGCCGTTTATTACACACGAGAATCTCCGATCACTTAGGTATTTCAGCCTACACTGGAAAACCGCTCTCACACTCTACACTATCTAGTGTCCTTTCACACAAGGTGAAAACCGACCATGAAATCTCTTTTGATGATTTCGAAATCTTATCCTCTGGTTCTACTCAGTTTGACGTTCTTCTGCGAGAAAGTCTGTTCATTTCTAGAATGCAACCGTCTCTTAACGCTAATATCAGATCCTTTCCTTTAGCACTTTTTTAACGTTATTTCTTGACATTTTTTTTTTTTTTTTTTCCCCTCCCCTCTAATTAAATTCTTCACACGTCTAATTCTTCATCACTTTATTACTCACACTCCTTCCGTCAATTGTTCTTGCTAATCGTTCCGCTAATCCTTTGTGACATTCTTTCATCACTATTTTTGTAACAGTTAGCTATTTAAGCCTCTCAACTCTTGTAAATAATTACTCTGATGATGTTACTGGTTAAGTAACGAAACGTTAGTCAATAAAACTCTTTTAAAGATATGGTTCCATTATGGCTCTATTTAAACTTGTTTGCTGGGCTATTATATTTCTAAAGTCACACCGTATTATAAGCTGCATAGCGAAAATTTTGGTCAAAAAGTAGCGGCTTATAGTGCGGAAAATACAGTACTTGCAAATGTACACGGACCCACACCTGCTAATTCTGATACTGTATAATAGTAGTCACTTCGTCCAAGATGATACGAACAGATACCCAACCTCATATCAGCAGAAATTAGATACTCTGTGACAACTTGTTCTAACTCATGATGTACTTGGCTCAGAATAAACTGGAATGTTTCTCTTGAAACTCAATACGTTTTCTTAAATCTCTTTTCACTATACAAGGTCCAGATGGTATTCCGCCAACCTTTGTGTCTTTGCAAATGGTGACAAGATCACACTATTACTGTTCTTTCTTTATTAAAGGAAAGCAGGAGTAGAATAAAAACACATACTTTCAGAATTAATTGCCTTCTCTGGATAGCATGAGTTAGTATACTTTGTTGTGTGAGGCGTCGTCTTCATCTAGCACCCAAAATTGTATTCAGAATAGCACATTTTTTCTATTGATCTCAGTCAGCCATTTTGGAAAGTTTAATACCACTGATCAGAAAAACACTTTCATTTTAATTTATTCTGTGACTACAGCAAGTAATTCAACTCAACATTTGAAATAATCAATTTTCTTACCAATTAAACTTATCTCTCGAATTAGTTCATTTCAGAACAGCAATCACACATCTGAATCCTTTTCCTCTCACTCTTCCTTGCTGACCCCACTTGAATGACTGAAGTATTATTAGTACTGGATCACATGATTTTTTCCTGTTTTGGAGTTCAGTGCGTTGCAGGACTGCTTCAAGGGAAAAGAATCTTGCTGATGCAATGACATGTTTTATATGATTAAATTTGAGTGGGATGAAAGTGAGATTAAAATTTGCTCCTAAATTTTTAATTTATTTTTCTCTAACGTATACTGGTTCACATGGTCTTCAAATTCACACTCAACTCGTCAAGCTATTATCGTCTGCCTTTCCTCAAGTTTCATTACGCTTTGCCTTGGCTCTTTTTTGCTTGTCAAGGACAGGATCCCTGATGGCCTGAAATCGCATGTAGTGAATTTATTTACGTGTCAATGCTGTAAGGCATTGTATGTTGGCCAAACTAGCCGACAGTTACACACGAGCATTTTGGATCATGTGGGGATCTCACCCTTGACAGGTAACAGAAGAGTTAATCACTCTCCCACTAGTATCCTTTCCCACCACATTGAAACCAGCCATCCCATTTCTTTTTCTGACTTCAAAATATTATCCTCGTCGCTCTCCACTTCTGAACTACTCCTTAAAGGAAGTCTTCTAATTAACAAATTAAAACCCATTTTTAATGAGAATATTGGTTCTATGCCTCTTTTCCTTTTCTAATATCACCTCACTGCTGTCTCCTGTCAATTTCCATTACTGTTGTAAATATATCATCTTAATTGTCATTCAATACTGCTTGTTTAATATAAATATATCTTGTTGTAATCCCTGATCTCCACTCTGATGATGTTGCTTGTAGCAATGAAACATTAGTCAATAAATATGTTTTAAACTCTTCTAGCCTTCTTTGTTTAAGCAATTGTTATGTTTACATATAGCGATACTTCGCATAATCTGCTGGGCATTGCTATTTATATTAAAGTTATGATTTCCACCTTGACAATCACTTGTAGCTTTGTGATAGATATTGGTTATTTCATGAACATCAACTGAATCGATTTTTTTCCCTGTTTGAATTTGTTTTTTGGCATGTGCTTTTTCCCACCAATAGTGGTACTACAAAGCACAGTCTTTGAATTTCTTTTTCCAAGCGTTCATACTTAACCATTAAACATCCTAAGTTTACTTTGCGATTATGTTTACACACAGCTTGATTAAATCCTGCAGCTTGTAACCCACCAAAATCATCTGATCCCCTCCCAATATTTTTATACATTTTTTTTCTTCCATGAGTAAGCATTAATAACTAATAGCGTATTCCACCCATTCGTTTTAATTTCTTTGTTGCTTTGAGAAACATTTCTGCATTTGTGTAACAGCTGTTGAGAAAGTTTGTGATGGGAATCGGTTAAATAAATTGGAACAGTCATCCTAATGAATTAAAATAGAGTGCTGCATAGGCACTGTTGAAATCTTAGTGAAATGATCAGAAAGGTCTGAGCAGTGCTGAAATATGAAGAGTAGTTTTCTAACATTTTGAGCGAAGGCCCTTTGTCAGAGAGAAAACTGGTTTTCTGTCTAGGATTATTTGCATATAAATGTCTTTTTCAACATGATCAGTCTCTTGGAGTCTATACAGGAAAACAAGTAACTCAAGCAGACCTTGATAGGAAATATAGAAGACACCTCACAATTAAACATGCCATATGTTAAGGCAATGAACCCACTTCAAGGTGCATCAATGCTAATTGAACAACAGATGGGGCTCTTCGCTATGCAAATGATAAAAAATTGTTGCAACAATAATATTTCATTGATACAAGATCGACATTACAAGCAAATTCAACCTGGTCAAGAACATTGGCTAGGATTGTAAGAAAAAATGTTTGGTAAAATCGTTTATAAAGATGTACAAAATGCTCCTTATACTGTAAATAGAATCACAAGAATAACCCCATACCTTGGAGGGGTAAATTTTGGCCCCTTAGAAAAATGTACAGGATACCATCTGACTATAAAAAGACATTACGGTCAGATGGTATGGATTTTTATTATCCAACCTATGCTTTAGAATCTCAAAACCCCGAATTTGTCACTTTGACACACCCTGATATCAATAAAAAAAGGACAAAGAACGTGAATTTCTAAGACATGGTCTTGTCCGAATTAGCCATGATACGTATAAATCAACAGTAAATTGGGATAAATTTGCTATAACCATCAGGGATGATATCACAGACAACATAACTACATTTTATCCAAAAAATATCACCATCAATTATTTAAACTACAAGTTAAATGCCCATGACAATATCATTATCCTTACAGATTTCTACATTAACAGCAGAAATGCCGATGGCTAATATGATAATCCAGCATCAAAATATGTGGAACATGCCGAATTTACAATAACAAGAATGTACAAAATTAAATTTCTAAAAAAAATTAATCATTATCCCAAAAAGAAAAACAAGAAAAGAATACAAAAATATCGCTGTCAACATCAACAAGGTGGGATCATTACCCCCATTGGAACACTAGCAAACTGTGGAAGTCTCTTACAAAGAGCATATCTTCCTGAAATGGTAGTTTATTGAACTCACCTAATGAACATAGTAAATGCATCACACCTCCAAATGACAAGCTGCAGCAAAGTTATTAATTATTTTTATTTGAAACATTCAATCAGGAATGCATTGATCAGTTGTTTAATTATATTCCACAAAGATAACCACGTAATCATTGCTTTTCAATGTTAACACAAAGTGTTTTCCATTCATCTGCAACAAGCATTCACAAATACATTGCATTAATTGAGACACAACTGCTTTCTTGCCAAACAACATGACAAAAGCAAACTTATATAAAGTTGTATCATGTGAAAACATAAATGATCCCTACCATCTTTGTACACACCACATTGCGATCATACATCAAACACATGTAAGAGCATTCATCAAAATCCGATTATTTTTTTTCAAGTGCTGATTAACTAAATACCAAATAAAAAAAAAAACAAAAAAAAAAACAACGAAAACACCTACACAAAAGGTTAAAAAGACATCAAATCGGAAGGGGTGTAGGGGTGGGACTAATGGCATTAGCTTTATTACCCAATTTACTTGGAAATTTAGGGAATGTGATATCAGTTAAATGAAGTTCCTAACACGGAATGTCAATACCGTATGATTTTTAATGACCTCAAGAAAACAAATTGGGAATTGATTCAAAAGAGTGAACTCTTCTATGAACAACTTCTTTGTGAATCTTTACAAGAATCCTCAACAGAGAACTGCACTCATACAAAGGTATTCTCCACTGAGAAACATGGCTTGCACATTATCATGGAAACCAACAGTTCATTTGGTGCCCATTAAAAGAAGGGGATGTGTATGTTACCATCACAGAAGCTGATCAAGTAACTGATGAACATGTGCAGCTGGTAACAGAAGCAAGAATTTCACATCTCCTGCTTAACATGGAGGATGGCATATTGCAAGAGAAGTTTAAAACTATGCACTTGTTTATTCTTTATCTTGAATACTGACTGCGAACACATCTAGTGTAAATTCTTCAGAGAACTCATCAAAGAAAAGAAATGTGAATGCATTTAAAGGGCACTCCACTCAAAATACACGTTGGGTTCATATGAAAGATCCTACCAACATTAGGCCATTGGCAAAATCCCTCTGGCTAATTTCATTTAGTTAAGGAGGTATTGCGTGCCGAAGTTTAAAATTTTGCCAAATTTGCGATGCCATTTTGTCTTTCCCATGTGGACATGGATTGTCAGTGGAGTACCAAATATGACGTCAGCAAGTGCTTCTTGCTCGATTACCAATGTTGTTTTGAAGTAAATTACAAATGGGCATTGTGAGAGAGAGTTCTTCTGAGGAAGGTTGTTCTAGTTCAAGCTGTTTGAACTCCTCAAATGTGGATGTAGATGATTTCCTGGAAGATAAATTTAACCTGGATGGTGTTCAAGGTTATCAGTTTCAACCTAGATGAAATTCATACACTGAAGAATCAAGCGAATCTGATTATGGTGACGTGGATGCGTCAGTCAACACTGAGCCAAGCTCTGTTGCTTGACTGGATAACTTGGACTGGTAAGTTTTAATTGAATTTCTCGTTACTTTTTTTAAGTAATGGTATTGTATAAGCAAGACATGACTTCTGTAAACTTTTCTTGCTGATACCACCAGAATATTTCAAACCAGTTTGTTTATATTGAAACCAAACAGCACAAAAACCAGGTTTATCTGTTATGCAACAGTAGCACTTTTGTGGTCTCTCAACTTCACACACCTCCTCACTCTCATCTAGCACCACTTGAATTTCCTGACAGCAAATGCATTCCTCTTGTCTGTCCATTATTTGGCAGTTTTTACACATACACCTGAAAATGGAAATGAAAGGAGCTGTTGTTTTGCTTCAAGTGGCTATGGGAATGTTTGGAATCCCTGTGAAACTGGTTCGAAATATTCTGGTGGTATCAGCAAGAAAAGTTTACAGAAGTCATGTCTTGCTTATACAATACCATTACTTAAAAAAAGTAACAACAAATTCAATTGAAACTTACCAGTCCAAATTATCCAGTTGAGCAACAGCACTTGGTTCAGTGTTGACTGACACATCCAGATCGCCATAATCAGATTTGCTTGATTCTCCAGTGTACAAATTTCATCTAGGTTGAAATTGATAACCTTGAACACCATCCAGGTTAAAGTTATCTTCCAGGAAATCATCTACATCCAGATTCGAGGAGTTAAAACAGCTTGAACCAGAAGAACTCTCTCCAACAATGCTCATTTGTAATTTACTTCAAAACAACATTGGTAATTTAGCGAGAAGCACTCATATTTGGTACTCTGCATGGGAAAGACAACATGGTGTCGCAAATGTGGCAAAATTTTGAACTTCGGCATGCAATATCTCCTTAACTAAATTAAATCAGCCAGAGAAATTTTGTCGATGGCCTAATGTTGGTAAGATCTTTCAAGTGGAGTACCCTTTTAAGAAAAACATTTAACATAGAATGATCAGTGCATACATTAAAGACAGAACTTTGAAGATGACAAAACATGTCATTTAGAGTTATGCATGATAATCATGAGTCAATAAAGCAATCAATAGTTTTCCAAAACATCCATTCCCATCACGAAAAGGATGAATCCCCATTCCAAAGCAAAATATACTCAATAAGCAATGTCAATCACATTTTGATTTTCTCCATAAAGGGTTTGATAAACCACGGGTCAACACCACACCTTTAACACACCTTCATCATCGTTGTAAATCCCAACCATTTGTTCTTTCTTAGCAAACTTCCTGCAGTTTACATATAACATCAACTAAATTCGGTAAACAAGAAAGATCAGAATAATGTTTTTGAGCAAATTTACAAGAATAACCAAAGTGTGCACATTTATACCAAAATAAAATGTCCTCCTCATTTTCTTCCATGCTCACAACGTGAAAACTAAACAGAATGAGTTTCAAATGGTTTTCTAAATCACAATGTTCCATACTTCAGCCCAATCATTACAGCAATCAATGCACCAACAATTGCGAGAATAACAACCAAATACGAAATTACAAATACATAAATTCCAATTATATGGTTATTTGGAGAAGAAAAATCTGGGTTCAGCATAGGAATTACACCATGGGAAGGTAGAGTTTCGACTTGTGGGCAATAATCATTAAATGAAAAATGTTTACAATCTTTCATAATATGAACAGACAAATTAGAAGAAAACAAATGTCGATTGCATTTCACGCACAAAAGGGTATTATATGACTAATAATATCCAAAAATACACCCATCACCACACCCACGGTTCTTTCTAAACAAGGTTCTTTCTCAACATGGTTCAAGCACGATCTGCAGGGCAAACAAGACTGTAAATCATCCTGTTTTGAAAAAGTTTCTTTTGGGCAGAAAACACATTCAATGTCAACAAGAGGGTAAATCTTACCACTATCACAAACTTCTGGTTGAAGTCCAGGAGGACAAGAAGGACATGAAACACTAATTGTAGACATTCAATTTTCATTCCACACTTCATATTCTTATTGTTTACATCCTCCAGTATTAGCAGGAGCATACAATGTATAAGTGTTTGATCCAAAACTACATAAAATTGCAAAAAGAAATAACTTAATTTTTTTTTTCTTTCTTGTCAAGAGATAAATTGTTAAAAATGTTTCTTTCAGTCCAGGAAGTTTATAGATATTTTACATGCAAAAAAAGTCACATGAACAATCACATGTAAATTTCTTTAATCTGACTTATACAACTTATGAACAACTAATACTCTATTTACGGTATTGGAATCTCTGTCAACTTTTAATGATTGATGTTCATAGTCAAAATAGCATTTTTTACCCACGTCTTCTTGTGTAGACAATTCTTGAAAATCGTCTTGTGGAAATGCCACTACACAATGTTTCTGCATTGCAGAATTATATAATTTCAAGACCACTTGAAAATCAAATTTCTTTAGTCAAACCTCTTTGATAACCATCTCTCTTTCATGCAGATACATCAAATTGTAAAACCTTAACATTACATATAGTTCTTTCTCTTATATTCCCTGTCTCTTTTAAAATAAAATTATTTCCAAATTCCAATTGTGAAATTTCTTTTAAAAACAGTTGCAAATGAAGAACAGGACAAAGTAGATCAATTTCATATAATTTAATCTTCAGACAGCAAAATATTCCATGCATATAAACATCCAGACAAATTTTTATTTTATTTTGCAACTTTTTACAGAAACAAAACATAAAAATCTTATTACAGTCCTTTAACATCTCATCAAAACACAGTTGTGAAACCAATGAGTAAATGGTGAACTTTGAATTGGAAATAGAGTTCTGTTGTGGTAATCAAATACTAGGAATATAAAGAGTGGATAACTGTAAATATTAAGAACTCGTGGACAAACATGAAAATTCGGATTTCTTCATAATTTGTCTGGATAATCCATTTGGTGAACCATTATTGAAAATCATGCTAAAACTTTCCAAAGAAATTTTGTTTCAAGGTTAAATGTGAAATACTGCATCAAGCCAGAAATGGCATTTCATCAGCCGAAAATTAGCAAAATGTAACACACTCTTGACGAGTAATGGTTCATTGTATCTGTATGAAACTGAATATTCAGACATTTGGTGAAATAGAAAATTAAAATCAGAAATACGGGCATTTTTGTGAATGCTCCATTGAGCATGAACTTTGTTAACTTCAACACCATGACAAAACTGTGTAAATGAGGAAAATTCAAAGACAAAATTGATGCCCTGGTATTTTGAATTTTACAATAAATTTTATATTAAAAGAAAGCTCTGTTATAGTATTGTGATATAAAAAAAATTAGCTTGGGTAATTAAAAATTCACCTGTTGAAAGCTGCAAATGTCACACTGCTGGGACTAAGATTTCTTTTAAACTCTCAGTGCTTACTTGAATTTTGGCAAATGTTTTGTACTTTTCAATGTCCATTAGTGAGGTGCATACAGAAGAATAGTTCTTAAAGCTCCTGGTCGATCTTTTACAACCAGGGCAAAACTACAAATGTATTTGCAACTGTTGTGCCAGCACTAATTAACAAAGTTAATTACTCCATGAGTCGCTATGAGCGAAAATCCTGGTCCATTTTTTTAAAAATGTAACCTGACATCAGATTAGAAATTTCAGAGAAAGCATTTTTGAGCATAGTATTTGTTATTCACTTGTGAATACCTCTAATAATTTATGGCACTTTGACACTATAATTGTTTAGTGGCAAGCAAGGAATGCATTTGAATAGGGGTGCACTGGATATTGTATCCGGCCGGATTGTAGGGTAATGGGACTATCCAGTATCTGGCCAGTTATTTTCTTATATCCAGCCGGATACCGGATACTGAATAATTTGCTTTTCTGATGACAATTGTCAATTTGTGTTACTTGTACCATACTAACAATAGACATTAATGGAAGAAACAATGTAAACTCGTGTTCTGATCTAACGTTATTTTTTAACAAATAAACAGAAGATAATCGTCTTTTACTTGATAACAATTTCAATAAGTGACACATTTTGATGCGCATAACAACCATTTTACACAAAGTTGTTAGTAGTCCCACTCTAGTTTGTTATATAGTGGCATTGTCAGAATTTTCTTGCATTGTGATGAATGAAAAGGAGTTTCATCTTCATGTTCTGTTGCATTTTTCCACCATTTGCAAGTTGCAACTCGTAACTTGTCTAATTAATGATTGTAATAATTATAAACGCCAGTGAACAAGTAATGTTTTAAAGTAATTACTTGCAAAAAAAGACAAATCACATTTGAACTTCAGTGTAAAGTTTTGATTTTTTTCCTCTCAATCCAAACCTAATTTGGGTAATGATTGATTTGTGCCAAGTGAGAGCTTTTCATCCAAAATAGCAGTATCTGGCCGGAATTTTTTAAATTATTCGGTAAATCCGGTGCATCCCTATCGTGATTGTCTTTTTTTCTTTGGGGTTTGAAGGGCTCAGTTTTGATGACATACTGGTGGTGCTGTTTGGTTGTTCAGTGTCAAAGGTAGGAGGAGTTGTTGTATTGGAAGTTGTGGTGGAGATAATTGGATTTCTAGTGGTTGAGATTAGATCTTGTTCTTGAAGTGAAGAAATGAAAGGGGATGAGATTGATTTGCTGATTGCATCGTTGGTGGATATCGAGTCACTGTTGTTGTTGAAGATTCTGATGTCTTGTAATTCTCCAAGAAATAACGTCAGTGTTGAAGTCACTGCTGAATTGTTCCATGTTGGGGCTGATGTTGTGGGTGTTTGTTCTTGAGATATTGAGGCTAATGTTAGTAAATTGTGTGTTGATAATTGAGACGTTCAAAACGCTTTCTTTTATGTTGAATGTCTGTAAAGTATCAAGTATTGTTGATTTGTGAATGATTGCATTTGAGAGTGTATGATAGTTGTTTTAGAAGGAGTCCAACGTTTGGAGGTGGTTGCTGTGTTGGAAAATATGTAGTAAAGCAGGTATCAATAGGTCGTGATGAAATGTTATTTGGAAATCGCCCATGTAGGATGGTTTGTTTGTGCGGGCGATGAAAAGGTTTAGTAGTTTGGGTACTTTGCTGTGCTTAACATAGAAAAATCTTTTGGTTTCTTGCACGTCTTCCAGGGAGATAAATAGATTCCATACATTCGATTCAATGAGTTGAGGCAAGTGTTTGTTGCTAACGCATTTCAGGTGCATTGCATTCTTTGATTTTGTTAAAGAACAATAACCAATAATGTCGTTGATATGTCTCTTGCATTGGTGCTAGTATGTTCTCTTGGTTCAGATGTATGAATTGAGAAAACCATTTTATATTGGATTTGATGAAGTCGAATCCTTGATCTGTTATGGCTTTGTAATCTTGGTGAATGTTGCAACAGGTCATTGTTTGTAATATTTAATAATTTTTGAGTTTCAAACTTCTATTTATAATGGAAGGGACAGAAGAAGAAGAGTTGTTGTTAGAGTTATTTGATATTCATATTATGTCAGTGAGGTTATTATATATGCACATTGTGTCAGTGGCATTATTAAATATTCATACTTGAGAAGATTATGTCAATGGTGTTATTTAATATTTAAATAAATTTGTTGACACGGATGATATATATTGCAGCATTGGGGTTCGAAGTTTCTCAAAGTTTTATTTTCATTTGAAAGGATTTGTGAGATTGGAATTTGTTGTCTTGAAGAAGTTTGGTAAGGTATGGAGATTTATAAATTTGGATGTATGATGTTGTTTTTGGAAAATTCGCATGTAAAGAAGGGGAATATATGGTATACAACAATTATACCATCTCTTGTGTGAAATGCCCAGATAGTCCTCCAGGAATGGAGCCGAAGTTTATTTGTATTAGAACAATCATCTACAACGCGAGTACTAATTCTGAGTACAAAATTTGTGGAAATGGATATTACAAAGTTAGTCATGGCCACGATGCTTGTTTGGAAAGGAGCGTGACACCAGCTATTGAACAAAACCATCAAATTTCAAATCATCAGAACTGATGTAATCAAGCATTGCTTAAAGATTATAAATTGGTGGGAACATTTATGATTTTCATTATGGTAGTTTCAAGTGTGCCAGTACTCCTAGTTTTGACATAGAATTTGTGTTGTAAAGACAGAAGAAGAACAACAAGTTGAATATTTGAGAATTTTATTTGTGTCATGATTAATAGTGATGAATACTTGCATGATTATTTTGAGAATTTTATTTGTGTCGTGACCAATAGTGTTTACCATAAAAATGAAATAATTCTGTGTGTGGTTTGATTCGTTTTAATGTTTCTCCAATGGGGATAAATTTTCTTGCTGATTTTGGTGCGATATCACATATACCAATGTTTGTTTTTGTTTTGGAACATATGTCATTTGCATATCTCAAAGCACCATCCATTGATCAATTGGCATCCACGCATCTGGCTGTATTTTCTGTATTTTTTTTCTAGTTTTCGGTTGGTTCTCAGCCTACCAGTGTATTTTCCGAGTTTATGATATTGTTCGAAAGGAAATTTGTAACTGAAAAATTCCAAGCCTGCGTTTGGTATGGTGGATGGTTTGATTCTCAGGTTGTCTCGATGTGCTAAGTGAATCCAACATTTGTTTTGGTCATTGTGTATTCACATCTCGTTCCATGCTTTCTTTTGCTAATGCATCTTCATTTACTTCTGATGAGTTTGAGCATGATTTTAATGATATGTTTTTATTCCCAAATATGAATCTCCAAGTTTTTCTATAATATTTATTATGAAATTTATTTTTATATTTATGTATTCTGGCAAGTCTCTTACTTTATGTCTTAGAGCTTTATGATGCTTGGAAATTTCTTCTGGTGTGCAAGGGAATACATCAAATGGATCACCAGATGTTGTTTTGTGTTGGTATAATGCTTCTTGAAATAAAGTTGTTGAAAATAAACCATGTTGATCATCGTGGAATGTTGCTGTTACTATGGGTTTTGATGTTGATTTCTTTCCAATGATGTCACCAATACTTGATTGCAACTGCCAAATTTTGATTAAGTCAAATGATATAATGTTTCAAAATTGTGGTAAGTTAAGTGTTAATTATACAATGAATGTTTATTGGTTGGAAATGTGATATGATTTTATTTGTCATATAGGAACTGAGGTGATTTGTTCAAATTGATGGAGAAGATTCATGTGATGGTGTGGTTGTGGTGGATGATGAGGAAGTGTCTGTGTGTTGCTGTTGTTATTTTGTTGGAAGACTGCTGATAAGGATTCTCAGATGTTTTGAAAGGTATAGCTATTATATCTTCTTATCATTTGTATATATCTGTAAAAACATGTTTCATTGCACACACATTTATTGCCAAGCTGACATAATAGCAATAAAATTATTTTTTGAAGGTGTGTTGGTTGTGTGCTTCCGTCAAGATTTCAAAGAACAGAACCACATCATGAGTCAATGATCTGATGGAGTGGGGAACAAAGCAAGAAGAACAAGACCTTTGCATTTTGCAGATGCAGAAGTGAATAGAATAGTGAGTTTAATGCTGCTCATCATATCGATGTTGGAAATGCATTGACTTTTGTTGAAAGTATATATAATGATAGGTTGAGAGTAACTTTGCATGTGTATAGATTGAATTTTAATTTGGGTGAATCTCGTGTTACGAAGAATAGATTGATTTTGATGTTGAGAAATTTATTTGAAGTGATCGAGGAAATATGGCATCATGCACCTTTGAATTCATGGGTTATAGTATTTTTTAATCATTTTCCAACTAGAGAATTTGGTACTAGTACTGTATGTGTTGGAGATATCGATAATAGTATGTTTATGAATACGTTGTCATGTAATATGCAAAGTAATGATACAATTGAAGTTAATTGTGAGTGGGAATGTAATGTGGTCATAAGTTATACACTGCATGGTTCTTGTCATGATGGTGCTTCTGCTCGTGGAGGATTGACGCAGAGAAATGCTTGAAGAGTTCAATTGCAAAATGTTGTTTCTGGTCATGGTAGATGTTTAATGAAATGAGGGTTTTGTAATACCCGTTTAATTTATCCATACTCTGATGATGTTGTGAGACACAATGAAACAGTGCTGTTAATAAACTTATTTCTTTTACAAATTATGGCCTTTTTGCACGTACTTTGCTGGGCATTAATATTTGTTCTGAAATTGAGATATTAATCATGTTTGAAACTTCAAGGTTGTCGGTATGAGATACAGTGATGGCAACTCTGTTTATCGATAACTTGATGGATATTAACCACGTATTTAAGGGGCGAGGGATGAAAGCCACTATGGTTCCGGCACTTCATTTTGCATTGTTTCATGTATGGAGAGAAATTTTGGCCATCAAATAACTATCTTGAATTTTCCACAGCATACCTGTTGTAGATTGCCTTTCGAACAAGAACGTGTCAGAAATCCCTCCTTCATCTGCTTTGATGTGTATCCAAGTCCATTCCACAATGGAGTCGTTGAACAGAATGTTGTCAAACATACTCAACGGTTCCAGTATGTCATTTATCGGTTCTCGGTTGCTTTCGTCCAAAGTATTTTTGTCACTCAATTTTGATTGAGGAAAGCTCAAATCGTTTTCTTGTGCACTTATTCATTTTGATATTTCCATCGAACAAGCATTGTTACTCATATTGTTGTGCCAAAGTATCCATTTTTGCTCTATTTTACTATTTTTTTTATTTCTTCTTTTAAGTGGAACAATTAACCAAATCGTTTTCTCAGTTTTACTTGAATGTCAGGATCGATATTTGCATAAGGATTTTTTCTTTTAGATTTCTGTTGTTATTGTCGTCGTCATTTGATTGCTGCTGCTGCCGCTGATTTTGCGTTTGAATTTTTTCTCCTGGTCTATCTTGCTGGAGATAAGGAAAAGAAGAGGAACAATAATATTGCTGTTGTTGTCTTCACATTACGTTGCTCACTGCATCTAATCTGTTGTTGGGAACACTTTGTATTTATACATCTCCTAGTATGATTTTCATTGCAGGCAAACTATCAGTGGTGTGTTTATTGGACTGGAAGTATTTTGCTTTTACTGTCTGCCTACTACGAACCATTTGTTGTTTCCCTTTCCTCTGACGTATTTGTCCATTTTGAATCATTTGTAGTGACCTTTCAATACATTTTTGTAAATTTTATTCATCATTTTTTTTTTCTTTTCCTCAATGTAAACTGAATGTCAATTCGATGCTTTCTTTCTCAACCAATTCACCGCTGTTTGTGTATTCCAACTCGAATTCTACTGTTTTTGCAATTTCCGAGTGAATATTTATAAGAAGTGATGGCAATAGCTCTTATCGAAGTTGAGGACACAAAATCAGCGGACTCTCAATGAGCTTATGCCAAAACGAGGCTATCGGGTCTAGCTCGCTATAAAGTACAAGGAAACAGAGAGGGAAACTAGTAGGTAGTTTGACATTTAAATAATATTTTATCGACTTTTGAGTGTCATTATCCATGGTGAAGCGTTGCATAGCTTTTGGGTGTCAAAATCAAAGTTCCAAAGTGGAATGCAAAGACTTATCATGGCATTTGCTCCTGCTGTCAAAGAAGAATTTGCTAGCACAATGGCTCGTGAAACTGCGTTGAGAGAACACTCCGGTAAACAAAAACTCTTATGTCTGTAGTAAGCATTTTGAAGCCAACTGCTTCATAAAACCAATGGGAGGACAAAGAATTCGTTTGAAGCGATATTCCGTACGGACAAAGTTGACTTTTACTCTCGAAAAACCAAAGAGGAAAAAGCCCGCCGATCGAGCATCATTGAACACGAAGAAAACAAAAATAGAGAAATCGCAGCAGCATTCAGTTTCCAAACCTATTAACATTGAAAACACTGATTTGAAATCTGGTTCAAATGGTATAGAAAGTGAACATCTAGAAAGTGAAGGTTTAGTTCAAACTGGAGAAGAAAACTGGGAACATCAACTTAAGTTAAAGGATGACAAAATGTCATATTTACTTGAGAAATGGCAAACTAAGGAGCACGAATTGAACAGGAAAATCATATTGAAGAAGAAGTGCCAGAAAGGAGCTGGAATTATTAATCGAGAAGAAAGCCTTCACCATCGAAACTGTAAAGGATAATGATAAATTATTAAGATTTTACACTGGATTTGAGAACTATGAGGTGTTTTCAGTGGTTCTTGGCTTTCTGGGGAGGGAGACAGCGGCTCACTTGGACTACCAAAACACAGAAAATTTAGGAGAAATCAAGCACAAACATAAACCTGGGCCTAGTAGAGCTTTGACTGGGCAAGCAAAGCTAGCAAATGTAATTTCACCTTCATGTTCACCATAATTACACAGTGAGAGTTTTACGTTATACTTCAAGTTTTTCTTCATTTCAGGTAGGCAATCACATCGAAAATGTACCTTTTCATCGTCGTCCCGAGCAATTTCCAGTTTTTGGATGTGTCCATGTCAAAACAAACTGAAAGCTTTGCTGCTGACATTCCTGTAATCTTTGTTGGATTCATTGTCTTTAGCTTTTCTTTCAATAAAGTAAGACACGATATTTTGAATATTAAATGTAGGGACATCCTCCTTCGTGTCAACCAGTGAAACCCACTGTGTAGATTCAGGGAAATCACAATTGACGGTCGCCGTTTGGTCCACTGGTTTACTTGCTGCCAATTGTTGCCACTTCTCCACAAAATTATTCTCCCAACCATTTTTGATATAACTGATGACCCTGCGGCAAGTAAAACAAGTCGATATAGAACTTATGCTTCGAGATTCTCTTTAAGCAATGGCAATAATTATAAGTGACAAAAAATAATGCAATCTTTATACCTGATAACTTAGCCTTCGTAGCTTCAGACTGCGCACTACCATCTTTCGCCGTCCCTTTGTGGAATGACAACCACTCTTAGTGTTTCTTTAGTAAGATTCTGTGGGCAATTACCACTAAGTAACTGTACTTTCTCCTCAGTGGAAAAGAAGGCCGCTTCTGGAAGATTTTTGGCAGAGTGCATGACTTTTTTTATCACTTTCTCACACAAGTGCAACCAAGTCTGATCGATATTGACCCGATAGCCTAGCATTGATGTTTGATCACAGAAAGACCGCGGGATCATTTGGGTGGCGTACTCAACTTCGGTAAGAGCTATTGGAATCTGTCATGTTTTACTACGTCATTTTGATCAACAACCATCATCAGATGTTGAAATAGAAATGCTTGCAAACAGTTTGGATCGTTGGTGAAATTATCGCTTTCACTCACTGTCAGTTTCTTCATGTTGCGTTCTAAATTGTTCGCCAGGCTTTTTGAATAATACAACTTGCCTCTGCAAAATAATCTGAAAGAACCTTGAATGTACGTAAACCTGTAGTCTTCCAATTGCTTCGTTTTTCTTTTTTTCTTGTAAGGTTATTGCGGAAGACCTCAAAACATCTGGAGACAATGCAAATTTTTTACATATTGCAATTTAAGGGATGACATATTTTTTTCAATTTAATTTAAAACTTTATTCTTAACCACCGGAAGAATAAAGGCTTTGCCAGCAAATGATCCACCACATTGATTCTTTAAGTATTTCAATCTTCATTTGCCACCTCCTCTACCAAAACCAAATTGATAATTTCTCAGCAAATTTCCCATGTATATCTTTCATATCGGATATGCCATACCACCTTTTTGATATCTTATAAATTGACTTGTTTTCATTGTTTCTTCTTCTCGTTGGGGACATTTTAATTATTGTAGATATTTACTATTTACGATTTTGTTGGCAAACCACAGAATAATTCAATGACCAGCAGCTTTTGCAAGAGTTTTTGCAATCACTTTAGTCTGTGGGCTGAAATAACTGCCGCATTGTGTTCTTATGATTCTTCATCTTCTAATATATCTCCTTTTTCTTCCGCCACCCACCAAAACTCTCAAGAGTGGACCGAGGAAACCACCTTGTTGATATTTTATGTTGTGTCCTTTTTCATCAACATAGGTGTTTGTTCCAGAAAAAAAAGAAAATTTTCACTTCAATTTGGAACCCTTGTAGACGACGTTGAACACAATTTCCTCCCTATTTATATCCAAAATTTAGAAATGCATGCTATTGATCATTCCAGAAACGAGCTTTCTTTTGTGATTGACTGCCGAGTAGGTTTCCACCATGTGATCACCTCCCAGATCATACCATTTCAGCAGGGCTATCAACAGTGTTTGCCTACATTCGAACCCGATGGTCACGTTTTTATTTTGTTGCAATCAAGGAATGTGAAATTCAGACCGGCACTTTTGTCCACAACATATTGATCATTTACAACACTGTATTTGATGGCTTTGGTCCTCTCAGAGTGCATTTGTTTCATCACAACTTCTTTATCGAAACTGAGCAGAAAAGTGAGATTTGCACTAAAATGCAGTTTCATTTTGATGTCCCAAACAGGATAGTCCGCGTAGGTACTCTGACGGGATTTTCTAAATTCATTAATCGCACCACCATCGAATGATGGACTCTTGGTCAGTAGAAACCAATATTCAAAAACCATGTAAATCAGTGACACCATTTTGCTTTTTTTCAAGCGTAAACTGCATGCTGAACTGTGTGACCTGTTGATCACTTCGGTTTTCAACCATCTATACCTATGTCTTGCTCTTGATAAATATCCGTAACATGATTGTTCATCTTCATTCAATTTTTCTCCTTTCAGTAATCTAGCAAATCTTTTCACATCATCTTTATTTATTCAATTTATAACACTTCTTTTTTTTATTACCGTTAATTTAAACAGCACGTACACATATACATAAATCTATTCTCATTGTTGCTTCCTTCTTTGTTACTCAGACACACCAACATTCATAGTTATTAATCTGCACGTACGTCATCATCAGCATCATTATCTGTCAAAAAATAATTATTTTTTTTTAGATTTTTAAACGTTTTCATAACATACATAAATCTCTTTCAAATAATCTTTTAATGTTTCTAAATTGGCAAGCGTCAAATTCACATGAACATCACTATCAATTAATTTCACCATATTTTGACAATTTTCCACAGCCATTTTCAAATTATCGATCGAATTATTAGTATTATCCTGCTTAATAAATTGTTTGTATAAAAATGTAAAACAATCTAAATGTTCTTTCACATACGTTGAATCAAACTTCCCCCCACTGGCCATCATTACATAATCAGAATTATTCACGATTTCAACATTCTCTTTGGATCTTCTTGTCATTGCCGACAAGGAGGAAGAGCAGGAATGAGTTGCTGGCATAGGAGACTGTTGTTACAACCTGACTCTCTTGTTAGGATGACCAGAAGAAGAATAATCTGTCATTCTCCTCGTTGTTCTGCCACATGAATAAATCATATAATTTTTTTGCAACCTCTCTCAACGAATCTCTGACACGAAACTGGAAAGTTTTATATTCTTGAAAACCCTCTCATCGATTGTTAGATTCATCATCAGACAATAACAGAAGTGGATCGTAATCAAAGTTCATTGGAGCAACATCCTTTATAAGTTTTCGTTGCTGATAACCCAAAATCAAACTTTTGTATTGATTGCAGAACTCAATCACCAAACGTTTATTAGACAATTCTGAAACAACCACAAAGATTTTATCATCCAAAATCCTACTCCTCTTAAAATATATATAAGGAACCAACGTCGTCAGAATCCCATACCACCTATCCAAAACTTTCACAAAAGAAATATACTTATTTTTCACACAAATCGTGCCATTGAATTCATGATCAAAATTTCTGGTCACATCGTTGCATTCTTGAGCATCACCGATGTATGCTTGATTCAAAAAATGTTTTTGGTTTACAAGAGTAAAGAGAATGACATGTATAATACAACATAATCAAATCAATATCATACAGTCTATGTTCTAACAATACCATCAAAGCAAGAATTGTATGCATCATATCTTTTTATTTCTTGCTCCTCTCTATCCAGAATGTAAATCAATCCAACAACAACAATCTATTTTATACAAAAAGCACAAACAAATTTTCATCATCGATCATCATTCTGTCAACCAGTTCATTAAACATTCACCATCCCTTGTCATTCACTTCATTACCTGTTCATTTTTTCTTGTCAATCCATTAATTAAATATTCCCTTCAAATTCCATACAAAACCTATAGTCAAGTAAACTTCACCACTTTTTGTTCTTGATATCCCACCCACAAACTTCCAAGAGAGTCACAAGGGCAAGAAAGTATGGTTATCAATTTCAACAAGTGTCAGTGTATGGTGACACTGGTCGAGTCTCATGAGAATGTTTGAATGCTTATATGTATTGGTGGGTGTGCATGAATCATGAAAAAGGGAAAGATTGTCCTGGAGTAGGAGCGACCAGAAGATTTGATTTGGTGGATGGGTGGATTGTGAATGAGCGAGTGAAGAGAGATCATCATCATCAGTAGATTTGGTGGGACAGTCCATTTAGCTTTAGTCAAGAAAGCCTTTACAAGTATATCCAGAAGTATCAGATCAAATGGGATAGATGTAGACTGGCAAAGGAGATATATTGTGACTGTAGACTCTTGTATTCACATTCCAAGGTCTTCAACATCGAGCAGTCATTGAAAGCCTTTAAAGAATGGGTAACGCATAAACTATTGGAATGTAGTCATCCTCACGAGTTGTTTCACATCAAACAGAAATTCTGACTGTGAAAAAACAGTCAGAGAAAAGCATGCAATCTTTTAAACAAATTGTGGTATGATGTGATCAGTAAAGTCGTGAGGCACACATACATTCTGACTTTTGTTAAAGCATATTTGTATTCGAGCATAATCATCATCATAAGTTAACAAAGTTGTAATTATGTCAACATTGACCTTCTGATAAACAGTATACATAACGATTGTAACAATTCAATAAAACAGATGACAATTTTTGTTTATATATTTTGAACCATCTCATCAATAGTCATTTCCTTGTCAATCGCCTCATTAATTATTCACCTCATCAATCGAGCAATTTTTTATTTCTTCGTTGTCAAGCGTGCAAGGCAATTTCCTTTTCTTTTTCAATTTCCTAACATAAAACTTCACCATGTTCTTTTCTCAACTTACTTTTAACATTCATTATATTTCAATGTATTTTATGACATCTTGCAGCAATATAACAAAACTCTTCAAATTCACACTTCACTTCAAATTTCAAATCATCAGAACAACTCCTATAACATCAAAATGTCTCCCCCACTTCACTGTTTTGTTTAACATAAGCGACTTCTTTAAGTTTTCACCCCAATTTTTAACAAAAATGTCACTCATGCCCATCTGACAAACAAATGTTTCACCAAAATTGTCAATTCAAACAAACATTGTGAATAATTATAACAATGGTTAAACCACAACACATATCAATGTTCATTGTCATGTGTTATCCTTTCAAAATATACCCAACCTGACAAGAACTTTTCTCACACGTCGAGAACTTCCTTGTCCCACTTGCATCCCTCTCAATTTCCTGAAAACACGATCACCCATGTACTTGTACTTCCTCCTCCCACTCAAGTGTCTTTATCATCTCATGTCAAAATACACTTCACACACCTATCAAAATAGTATTTTATTATTATTTTTTTTTTTTTTTCTTTTTTCTTTTGGGTCATCGGGGTTCCTTCCTGGTACATGAAGCTCATCCACAATGTACAGAAAATCCAGATTACCTCATTCAATACATATATAGAAGAATGTCTCAATATAGTCAATCAATCTATTGACATAGCCAATCTCAATACTGTTCCACTTTCTCTCAAAATAGTTTGGTGTAAGTCTTTTCCTTTGAAAACTGGCATGTTCTATCTACATACTCGCTTGTTCCTTCTTACTTTTTCTGATTCGATCAAAGTTCAAGTCACAAATCATCATGAAATGCACACAAACAAACTCTTTACCACAGCTCAAGAGCTACTGAATTCCCTGTGCTAAAACTCTCAAGATTGCGAGCACACAAAAACTGAACTCTCCCAAAAGTTGTCAAATTCCACTTCACCATTAGAAAAGAAAAAGTCCAAACCTCTACATCAGTAAACTGATCACACACAAACTAACTTTCGTTTCTTTGTTTCACCACAATCAGAGACTGATGAAATATTTTCTTTCTCAAGCACAATTCTAGCTGTCCATCTATGACCTAAATACTACCACCAATGCAACCCTAACTCATCCGGCATGATCTCAACCAACCCTTGTTTTGATTCTAATGCCCTTCCTTACCACTCTCAACCTTCCACACAGTCCTGCCTATCCCTTCTTTGATTCACATGCTCCAAGTTTCTCCTCTTCCACTATGCATTCATTAACAGTTACCTCAGTCGTCCAATTTGCATTTCACCCTCCCCCTGTCCATGTCCATGGATTCCACTAACCTTGTACATTCCACCCTTCATCTCAAATCCCAGTTCTTGTACTCCTTTCCTCATCCATTTTCTATTACTGTCATCTGTAGAGGCACAAGGTACTGGATGTCATGTCCTTTGCCCCCCGGAAGACCCGAAGCTGCTTTGATGCCTTCTTTAGGACCTCTTCATCTTTGTTTGTCTGTTAGTAGAGTTTATGCATGTCTGCTGGAACCCTGGTCGGGCTCCAGTTATAATAAACTCATCGAACTATTTATTCACATTGTTTTAAGAGGAGTTCAAACATTCTAGAATGTTCTTGGCGCATGTAAACAAATACATACACATACATATCCAGAAAGCAAATAAAAGTGCAGCTAAAGATCCACAAAAACATTATTGTAAAATTACTACTCAACAAATGATTTTATCACAGTAAAACCTTGTCACAAACGAGTTTTATGATTCTCCCAAACCTGACAGAACAGAGTCATTCAAGATTCTACTCCAAAAGTGACAAAGACACTGTAAACTTCTTCTGGAGTAGCACCCACACACTTCAAAAGCCTTATGTGAATCAACCTGTGTATTCAACATCTCAACATCACCGAAATATTCAGCTTCTTCAAATTCACAACAAAAATAGCCATACCAATATCATTTCACCTTCCATACATTATTATTATCACATATTTCAGCTTCTTGAACTCCAATTATGCAACAACTCAAAAAAACATCAAAAATGAAGAGCAAACAACAAGAACAACAACAATTTTTCGTTTTAGACAGAAGGGTGGATTGGAATAAAACTATATCATCCTCTTCTTCAGACACTCCCAAATGTCTCCACCAGCAAAACATGTCATTCGTTCTTTTCCTTTCTTGCCTTTGCTTTCTTCATTGATTCACTATCACTTTGGGATGTGTTTTTGACACAAAAAGAAATACAGAGATTCAGACCCAACTCTTGTGCAAACATTTCCACTTGCTTTTCATCTGCTTTTGTTGTCCTTCACACCTATACAACCTATACAAAATGACTTCCTTACTTTTTTTTTCATTCCTTCCCCATTTAATCAATTTTTTGTCAAAGCCTCTTCATACATACACAACTCTTGCTACAAGCAAACAAGCTCAACTTCGACAATTAATTGTTCTTCATCTCCTTCCACATTGAAGCTTCTTGAGTGTTCCTCCATCCCCACAAAGAAAACAACAATGACCACAAGTTCTCAATCCCAACACAACTTCGATTGTTCTTCTTCTTCCAAGTTCTTCATCAAACAAATGGGAAAATCAGTATTGACATGCACTATGGCAATCTTTATCAATCACCTCACATCCTCCCTGATGTAAAATTCTCTTACAACTCTGCACTCCTGATGCTGTTATCCTCTCTCTCTCTCTTGCAAAGAACACCAGGAAAAAAATCATCTTACTCCAGCACAACCAATTGTAAACATACACGAACAGACAAACAGAAAAGTTGAAAGACAATTTCCAAATCCTTGTTTTCCTTCATTCGATCCTGACAAAAACTGTCCCTCACACCCCTTCACTCTGACTGACCACATCAATTGAACAAAATAAATGACTACAATTCAAAACATTCCGAAATACATATCAAGCAAGGCATCCTACACAATCTCCAAGGAGCCTAACAACCCAACTATCAAACACAACAACATGCATTTATATACCCACTTAATTATAATAATTATATTCAACTTACCAAGAAACTTTTTTCTCTTATCACCACCTCAATAAGAATTTAAATTTTCAACTACACTTTAGTCATAGAATCATATCACAAATACTCATATTCTCTCTTATTTTCCTTCTTTCATATGCATCCAATCATATTCTGCAACCCCAATCCACCTGTCAGATGCCTCATTAACTATTCCCTCGACCTTTACCTGATGGCTTCCCCACCGTGACCGTCCACCTGTCAAATGCCTCATTAAACATTCCCTTTCCTCCTGATCAACACCGGACCCTCACTGCTCACATGTCACGCCACTTAACCCTACACTTCCGCCTGTCAACCGACACAATACTGCACGACAATCATGCCATCATTCCAATCACCACTTCATCCTACAACATCTTCCAACTGACTGCCACTCACTTCTCGCCTACTTTTACCTACAAACTTCCTCGCAAACCAAAAACAAACTTCACCAGCAGATTCCTAATGTCACCAGGAACATCTCCATGTAAAATGTTCCAAAACCAAACTGGAAAACACCATGATGCTTCTGAACTCTATGCTTACTCATCTTCAACCTTAGACAACATGGCTTCTTCACTTTTTCCTTCTTCACCCCCATCTCGGACACCTTTGTGCGAGTCTGCCATGCCATAAGTACCTGCCTGCCCAACCAAAACCCTTGTGCAACACCACTACCATAAAAGGGATAATAGGAATAATTAACAACCTCCCCCATGCTTATTGGCTGTTAATAATTTCTAACCAATCTGATTGGTTAAAAATCAGGAATTGAGGCCCTTGCACTGTTACTACTAACGTCACCAAATATTTGCTATTGCTTTTCACCTGTCTTAATTTCCCATTGCCGTGCAATATCTTGACACACAAACACAATGCTCATGTTTAAATGATGACAATCTTTTATTGCTAAACTATTCAATTTCAATAAATTCTTGCATGATCTTGTTGTGGCCAGCATCAAACCACCCCCAAGCAATTCTGGAATGTCATTCAAAGAGGGAATGTCTTTCTCACAGTGAATGAATGTAAGCGAATCTAACAGCTCCAATTTTTTTCTTTTGTAAACTTTTTACATTTTGTCAAAAATGGGCTGATAATCAGTACTGTGCAAATAGACTATCTGTTTTGGCACAGGTGAGATCATTCTTTTGATATTCTCAACCAAACAAAATATCGAATAAGTTTTACCACTTTGACTCTGACCAAAAACCATCATAAACGGGTTTTGAAATGGAATCGTCACATTATAAATATCAGTTATCTAAAACAAAACAAAATGGTACAATTGTAAAATCGTCCAATACAACTCATTTGTCAAAAGTAAATTGAAATTTCTTTGTTTCTGTTTTTGTGTACACAATTTGTTGAATATTCTGTCTGATGATGACTTTGTAATAAAGTTGAAATATTACAGTCTCATATACTTGTCTTGTTTTGACTCATATCTTAAGTTTTCCAAGATGTCTTTATTTTTCAGAATGTTTTATTTTATACTTTTTTAAGTTCTTGGCTGGTCATGGTTTTTCTAGCAATTATCACATTCCAGATCTTCAATGATATCACAGAATTGTCTTTTTGGGAGAAAGTAACCCTTGGTGTGTTTTCAGTGACAAGATCCAAAGTTGTCATCATGAAACATTTGTTATTGTTTAATGTGACAAACTTTACAATGGAATTATTCTTGTTCTGACAGAATTTACCCCAAAGAGATTTCAACATAGCTTTCGCTATTGTATGCAATCCCGGATTCTTTATCAATTTTTCCCTTTCAAGCTTTATACCCTCTCGATCACAATAACCTCTTAGAAATTCATACACCAATTCTTCATTAACCGACCCATCAGAATTTAAACACTCAGGACGGATACTGTTTGATTCTTGTTTCACTTTCGAAAATATTCCCGTTTTTTTTTTTAAATCATAAATCATAAACTTTAATTATTTTGTACCTGTGTTCAAGTGCCTTTTGAACCTCAACACTTGCCCACATTTCTTGCAAACATCTCTCCTCTTCACCATGTTTGCAAACGGACAGGTTTAAATCAGCACAGGTGTGAGACAAACAGAAAATCAATTTACCTGCAATTCTCAAAGGTAAGACTGGAAACAATATTCTACATTTAAATTGTCACACTCTTCACCAACGTACACTGTGGGATGACCAATAGGATAACAATGTAATTTTTGAACATATGGGTATAAAGATGTAAAATCAATATAGTGACATTTTTGTTTGCTAGGACATGTTTTGTACAACACCACAGGGCTTGTTCTCTCTCCAAACAAGGAATCTCAGGGGTTCAAGGGGATCACACGATAAAACTCCTTTTTCTGCAAAATTTCCTTTTGTGTCAATGAATAACATTTTTGAAACTCACACTCCCACATTTTTATTATGTTACATCCCAATTTCTCTAATTCAGAAGTAGGACGTTTGTTTTTTTTGAAAGAGATGAATTTTTTGTTTGAATCATTTTGAGCAACTGTGATAAAAACAACTGAAATTGATGCATACATTTCTTATTGGGGTTGTTAGCTGTCGACATAATGACCATTAATTTTATTTTCACCCCATCTGGTCATTTGGAATGAAAATTTACTTTGTTTTTACCCACTTCCTGCAACCAAATCAACACAATCACGCTTTGATTAACTCAATTTTGATAGCCTAAAACAGCTGTTATTCCCACAGTATTTTTTTTCATGAATTTCAAACCAAACGTTTTCAGTGCAAGACTGGCAATCATACAGGTTTTGTCATAAAAAGGCTGTATGCTCACCAAGTCAAAGATCATGTTGGAAAATTTCACAATACATTTTCTTAAAATATTTACATCCATTGCACGATAATAATGTAATTGTTCATGAAACACATAAGTCTTTCCTTACCAAGATTCATACCATCACTCAAACTTTTCCCATTCACTATCACTGATGTAATCATGACTTATGATGTCCTGCACATAATCAATGTCAGTAAACAAATAGGGATAATGCTTTTCAACATTATCAACCCCCATACATTTCAGTAAATTGATCGACTTGGTTTGAAACTATCCAACACTGTAATCAACCCATAGTGCAATGTCATACTTTTATTACCAGCTAAGATCATGTAAGGCAACTTGGTATTGTTTTCTAACAACCATCGCAAGATAATTATCATATCGAATCATGCACCGTTATGAGCCACCGAGACTGAATTGTTTTGTTGAAATAAAAAATCGCAAAATTTATCAATCAAATCACCTTAAAACATGTATTGCCTTTCCCCACAACATTGAACTTTTTCAATCACATTGTTCTTGCTTAGAAAATCAATTTCATCACACAATAATGAGTCATCTCACCTTTACTATCAGTCTTGATTTTGAAATTGAAAAAAAAAAAAAAATTGGTGATTCATTCCCTTTTTGCACATCATATCATCAAAAACATTAATAAAGCAATAATGAGGTGATTTTGCATACTTTTTGCAATGCATACACATCACTTTATTACAGTTGTGCTTGTGAAAATGCATTTTTGCAATAAAAATAATATTGATAAGGCAGAACGTTTGTGTGCCCACACTTTATGCTAGTGAAAACTTTGTTGAACAAATGCTTATCGTAACACTCTCACTAATAAAATAAAATATTACATAACAGGCATTTAACAGGATTTTTGAAAGTTTCACCACCCTCAGAGTGAATTGAGTAACATCTGAAGCATGTGTTCTGTGAAAAACAAATGTGGTTTGAAGCTTTACCGGAATATTTCATGCACTTAATGCAAAAATTATTATTTCACCCAAACATAAATTGTCTAAAATTTAAAACAAGATTGTAATGTTTGTCATATTCCAATCAGTTTGTACATCAATTTGACAATGTCACCATTTTTGTCTGTTTGTGAGTCGTACATGATATTGTCATTATGTTCTGAAGAAAATACAGTCAAATCAAACCCTTTCTCATGTAAAAACATTTTTGTAAAATTTTGAAAAATCCCTGCCGTAAACCCTTCCTAGAGTGACATTCACTAGACATCCATTGGGGCAATTAACTCTTCAATCTTCCTATTCATCACCAATTGTTTACTAATATAACTATTCTTATCATACATTCCAAGCCCCAATAACAGTGCAACCACAAAACAAGAATTTGGCACAGTTTTCTCCAATTGTTCATAATCAATCAGATAACTACCCAGTTTTACACATCTATATATACATCTTTATTCAAGCCCATAGATCTAACACCACCATTCCTATAAATATGCTGCCATTTAATGATTACCCTCTCTGGGCGACATTTTTCCAGGGTAAGTCATAATTGCAAACCTAGTCACCCAACCGTTTGAAAGCACCTTTTCTCTAGCACTTTGCATTAACTTTTTCAGTGCATTGACAAACATACATCTTTTGTCATCTTGTGTTGCCTAAACACAGCTGTAGAAAATGGTGTGTTTGGAAATTTATCAAAAAAGACCCTCACACAATCATTAGGATTGTTAACTAAACTTTCCACCATGTCCATTATTTTGGTAAATATTTTATAAATTAATTCATCAAAATTTAACATATGAATTGATCATGATATTTGGAGATGGTGTTCACAACTATTATTAATAATTTTAAATTTCAGGAACTTTTCCAAACTCAATTTTTCTATTCTGTAGAATGTTTTATTCACTTTTGGAACAACCACTTTTTGTGACTTCACTAGACTTACGAGTTTTTCCAATTCTTTCTTGCTGAATTTTACTTTCTTCATCTTGTCTTTTTATTCTTGCTTTTCATCCCTTGAAGTCTTGTGATCATGCGATGAAAACAGGAAAACAGTGCATTTGTTGGTCTTTTATAATTGCCTTCTGCATCAATTATCTTGTTCATGTCACCATCTGGACTCAATCTGTATGTCTTCCAAACAAAAGACACAAATGCAATTTAATTTCAAGAAAGGATTTTTGCCAAAACAGTCCACGAAAAAATCACATGTCGATATTGCAATATATTTTTTCAAAAATCGAGAAAAAAACAAAATCTATCCATATACATGCTTCAAAGACAATAATTCCCATGTGGTATTTTCTGCGGTTTTATTCATAGAAAGTTTGAGAGAGTTTGAAACAGGAAATGATAAACCAGGGTGCGTTCACATCTTCCCATATACAACAGAAGTCCTCAAACAACAACTGAAATTATTAAAACATCAAATTTGCAACATACCTGAACCTGTGGAAACTAAGATATTGAACGTAATTAAAATTATAGACAATCATTAACCACTATTGTGGTTAATTATTACTTAATCATTTTACCTTCCTCACAACATTTTATCAATTAAATTAAAAAAAAGAGAATTTTTAGCGAATTTATTTACCATTTCATATCATGCTCAGTACAGCCTTTTAGAAGCAAGAAAAAAAAAATGTCTGGAAAGAGAAGATGGCAAAACCGACAGTTGATTAACAATGTTGTACAATGTGAATGATTTAGGAAAAAAAAGTAGAACCAAGGAAGGCAACTTACATGTAAAACAATCCACAATACCCAATGCTGGTTTTGGATTATTCATCTACAAAAGACCCTTTAATGCTAATCAGATCACTGGTTGCTACACCAGTTGTAAATTAAGCAAACATGGTATCAATTACAAATACAGCAAGAAAATAACACGATATGCAATTTGCAATGGAAATCTACCCAACAACCAATGATGCTCAAGACCCTCATTTCAATAATATGAAATTCAAACAAAGAACACATGGTTATAGACATTGCAATTTTAGTGTTGTAGGAAAAACAAATACATTAATTTGAGCAGGAGAAGAAATCTTTTCCAAATATGGTGAAGATTACAGGAAAACTGACAATGGAAATTAATTTCTTATTTACATGTGGTATGCAAATAACATTAATTTTACCTACATTCCCTACACACTCAAAATAAGTTTGTAACCAAAAAGCATCTGCTCATACTTGGACATAATGTCTTATAATAAAAAAATTATTTAGTAGAAAAATAAAATTGATTTAAAGAGATGCCAAATAACAAAATAAAACACCCAATGATGTCAACCCTGGTCAGAAGGGAGGTTGGATATTATTGCCAAAAACACTTGTGGATATCTGGTGATGTACACAAACCTGAATTATTCACCACTGCACACATCAACATCAATAAAAAAAAGAATCATAGAAGATATAACTTTAAAATTCAATGATCACCTAAAATACAAAAAAGACCATTAGATCATACAATATTTGCTAGTCATGATGCTTACATAAGCACCCATAATCAACCATGAGAATATAACAACAAACATCTATTATAAAGAATTAACTTTAACAAACATGAGCTTCAACTTGAGTGCAAATGAAGATATAATCATACTTGCAGATGGTTACTTTAACAATTCCAGTAAATTAAGCTTTCAAACCATTGAACTATATGTTGAATTCAATATCATTGGGACTTACAAGCTTAATTTTTAACCAAAATACGAAAATACATTATTCTTTCATATGCCAAACACAAAAACATAAAGAGGAAAAGGTTTATCACAACATGCTCTATGGTTAGCCAACGAACTGTTCATTCATGTCTACTGACTTATTCTATTACAAACCATGTGGAGTTTATAGTCAATGAAACTCATATACAAGTATTGCGATTCTAATAAAATTTGTTCATTAATGTTATTCACTCTGATCCTTACGAAACAGGAAACATTTGATTGTTTCAAAAATAACATATAACTCACTGGCATCCTTTTGTAATACTGAAGGTAATGAACAGTACTTGGAATAAACCCATCCAACAGAATGCAGTCCAGCATGAATTCCTCAAAAATTTCCATCATCTACAGTATAATAATTTCTATTAATTCCTTAATAAACGTTGTATATGATATAAAATTATTCACTTACCTTTCGAACAGCCACTAGTCAACAGAACAAGTTAACATATTGTTCAAGTTCAATTTTCATAAAATGCTTAAATCTATTTGAATTATTGCCCTCATCCACAGTCGAACTAACATTCATAAATTAAAAAAATGAGACACAAACTACAGTATTGTTGATCATGAGGATTAATGCAGCACCAACGTGGGGGAGGACATTGAATAATAGTAATGACATTAACATCTCAATTGCTAGGTGTGCTATTGAAAGGAAGAATGTGTAATAGGAGATAAAAAAAAAACATATAGGGCAAAGGATTATTTTCTCTCTCTCTCTCTCTCTCTATGTGGAAAAACAAACTCAAAATGATGTTATGCAATTCACACGTTTTTTGTTTTTTTTTAACTAATTAAGAAACAACAGTGGTATGATGTTCAAAACAAAGAAGAAACATATGACAGAATCATGGTGGAAGTGACTGACATTACAACAGCCTTAGCAGCAGTCTTCAGAGTAGATCCAAAAACTGTCAAAACCTATATGTTTACATTCACCAATGGTACTGATGAAAGCACAGCTCTGAAATTTTGGTTGGTATCCAAGAACACATCTGGTTTAAACACCAACATCAGTAATATCTGGTATTGACTGCAAATCCATTGGAAGAAATCTGCAAAAAGTATCATTTGAAGCCCCAAGTTAAATGTACCAGCATGTATTATTCCACAGTTTGTGTATGATGGAAGAAGCTCACATCAATTTGTCGTGTCCTTCGGAACATGATAAACTGATCACACTTTGCATAGATTCGATGATGCACACAAGTTATAAGTACGTTCATGACTACGGTTTGGATAAATTAGAACAATATATAGACTGTTTTTGTTAATCATTTTTTCAATACTTCAATCATGCAAGTGAAAATGGCATGAACATTCATAAAGTTTGTCAAATCCTTCTGTAATCTATTTCATTCTCTATATAAGTTCACATGCTTTGCAATATTGTCAATAAACAATCAATAATTCACCAATCGAACCATTCCTATCATGAAACAGATGTATGCATTTGAACACATAGTACAGTATGTCCTTAATTATCCAAACAACTGGTACATTACAATTCTGAAAACCGTTCAGATAATCCAAAATACAGGATAATTGAATTCTTTATTTATGACTGCAATCATTGATCAGTCACTTATAATGTTCTTAAACAAAATCCCTTGCTGTGCGTGATGAGAAATTGAACTCCCGCATGTTGTAACATCAAACTTTGACAATAAAAATCGCTTGCGAAAATGACGAATTTACCTGCAAAATATTTTTCCCCTAGGTTTTGGTCGGCATAAAAGTCTTCAGTTTAAGACTAATGGACTTATCAAATTTGTAAAAGCCTCAACGAAGACAATTGTTCAGTTGAAATGGAAAGTTTGAAAGAAAAAATATTATAAAAGAAACCGGGAAAAATGTCCTCAAATATCACATCTTGTCTATACAAGAAAAGATCTAATGTCTGATTGTTTTCTTGAAGCTTCTCGCTCTTGTGCCGCCAATTCATGGAGCATCACCAGAGTAGATGTGTTTTCAATGGAAGCCTCCGGTTGGGCACAAAGCCAAGTTAAACAGCCGTCAAACATCTGCATTGCCTCCGCGTGCAAGATGGGACAAATTGAGGAATTTCTGTCTCCCAGAACAAGATCCTCTTCACCACTTTCTTGCCGTTGTCCGCTGCCGCATTTACCAGTTTCACTCCTTGTTAAAATGTTCATAGCCTGGTCCATCTGTGGCAAACCAACATGCTATGATTTCCTCACCCACAACAATGTTGGTTTCAACAAAATCATTGACAAACTCTTCATAATTTTGGATAACTTGTACTGGTGTCTGAGGAAGAGCAGGAGCTGGATTGGGAATAATTTTGTTCCAAGACTTCCAAATTGTGGTGGCAGATATTTGATCCCAAGCATATGCAATCTGCTCAAAAAACCAATCATGTTGTCACTCAGTTTAGAAATCAGATCTTGCAAAACAGACTTGCGATAGATCCTTTTCATGGCTTCAAGGACTCCTTGATCCATTGGCCGAAGCTGTCTTCAACAGTCAGCTCTTCTTTGGCACTGATGCATATTTATAAACTACATGCGGTCTTGTCTTTGAATTGAAAAAATCTGACAGTTGCCTGCCTGGCTTAAAGACAATGTGAAGGTCGATGTCAGGAAAGCCTTCTGACTTATAAATTTAAGCCCAAACTTAATGAAACTATCTGATCTATTCCCCTTGCCTTGTTTTGATTTATATCTCTTTTCTCACACCTGTTATCCTATACCATGTAAATATAATTTAATATGCAAACTCTCAGTATTTATTCCTACTCTGAAGATGTCACATGACTAGCAATGAACGTCAGTTAAATATATTTCTAATCAACGTCTCTTTCAGTGAGAATTTTGAGCTGGGCTCTTATTTTCATATTATGAATCTGATTTCTGCCTGGTAAATCGCTGGTAACAATTTTGAAAAATTATCAATGTTACTCAAATTCTTGAGAGATATATTGGAAGGGTGGGCAAGGGCTTGTTGTGAACATGTATTTCTAGTTTAAACAGTGTTGGTGTCAACACAGGTCTTTGTTGCATGTGTGTCATCCCAGTTATCCCCTGGTTTATCTTGGAATTCATAGAATAGGCTCATTTAATATTACACTCCATATTTACTAAGTTGGAAACCACTAATAACAGTTAGACCAAGAATTACAACTAATTCACTATTGTCTGTCTCTATCTTTTTTGTTTTAGTTTGTTTAATTAGGATATTTTCTTTCTCTTTAGCTTTATCAAGTGTCTCCAAATGTTGTGTTGGAATTTCTTGTTGATGTACCTTTTCAGGCTCAGCTTTACACTTCTCATAGTTGATATGAATGGAACCAAATACCACATTTTTAGATGCTGTTTTAAGCTTGTTGTTATATCCCTCGATTGCATTTCTTAGAATTATCATATTTGAAGGAATAAGCCATAGAGAATGGCTAATAGCTAAATTTAATAATACATCAGTACTCAAAACACTCAAATTCATATTGTTTATCCAAGTTGAAATGTCACAATTCATGACAGAATCTTCAACTGTCTGCCTATAAACTTTTTGCACCTCTACAGAACTAGCTCTATCGCTAATGATGCTTTGTTTTGATCTAGCTTGGGATCCTAATTTTGCATATGAACCTCAATAGACTGATTAAGTAATTCAGCTCCTTGTTCAGTTCTACCATGACTTTTTGATACTACAAACTTTTTAAAATTATTTTGGACATCCTTAATTGAACCAGTTCCTGAGTGGAGAAACCTTTTTCTAGATCTTTGGTTTTCCAAAGCTCTTGCCATATCCATTTAGGTATGTGATCTTTCAGAAAGTTTGCATTGTACTTGCTCATAATATTGTTCACTTGATTTTTATCCATTACTGTAAAATAAATATGGTATGTCATTCACCTTGCTATTTGTTTTGTACGATGGCCCAGAGGACTCACAGTTTAGTTTTAGATATTAGCAGTTCAGTTTTATATCGGGACACAGTTCAGTTTTAGATTTTGAACTAGTTACCAGTCATGAACATGTGTTCAGTGCACACGCACTTGCTAATAGAAACATGGACGCCATAATCAAACAAGCCGTACTAGAGGAGCTTAGAAAACAAGATAGAAAGAAAGAAGACAACAAAAACTCGGCAATTAACGGCGAAATGTCAGTGCCAGCTAAAGGAACGGAAAGGACAGTCAATCATTTGAGTGGTCTTCTTCATCGAATAAGAAACCAAAGTGGTGGAGCAACAAGTACGAAGCAAAAGAAACCTAAAATTGATAAACAGCATCGAATACAGATACAATTGCTATATTAAGATAAATATACCCCCGTGCGTAACAGGTATGGAGGTGGAAACCGATATATTGCTTATGTGGATTCTCATCCGTTAACTTTACAAGAAATTCAGGAAAGAGCTTGTGAACTGTTTTTTTCCAAAAGGACAAAGCCATTTCAGCTCACTGGAACATATGTCAAAGTGCGTGACAAATTCAGCCCAGGAAGTTATTCTTTCCTTTCCAGGTAGTGGTACAATCAGTGATTATCTCAATTAGGGGTGCGCCGGATAATCCAGCCAGTTATTTTCTTATATCCGGCCGGATACCGGATAATTTGCTTTTCTGAAGACAATTGTCAATTTGTGTTACTTGTACCATACTAACAACAGACATTAATGGAAGAAACAATGTAAACTTGTGTTCTGATCTAACGTTATTTTTTAACAAATAAACAGAAGATAATCATCTGTTACTTGATAACAATATCAATAAGTGACACATTTTGATGCGTATAACAACCATTTTACATAAAGTTGTTTGTAGTCCCACTCTAGTTTGTTATATAGTGGCATTGTCAGAATTTTCTTGCATTGTGATGAATGAAAAGGAGTTTCATCTTCATGTTCATCTTCAGTTCTGTTGCATTTTCCGCCATTGGCAAGTTGCAACTCGTAACTTGTCTAATTAATGCTTGTAATAATTATAAACGCCAGTGAACAAGTAATGTTTTAAAGTAATTACTTGCAAAAAAAGACAAATCACATTTGAACTTCAGTGTAAAGTTTTAATTTTTCTCCTCTCAATCCAAACCTAATTTGGGTAATAATTGATTGATTTGTGGCAAGTGTGAGCTTTTCATCCAAAATACCGGTATCCGGCCAGCTATAAAAAAACACTATCCGGTGCACCCCTAATCTCAATGAGAATGGGCTATATCCTTCTTTAACTTATTTCTATTTAAGAACAATATGTATCAATTCTGAAGAAGATGAACAAACCTCAGCCCAGGTTAACAGTAACTTTCAGTTGAAGGAGTCAGAAGCAGCTCACATTGTTAACCAAGTGATTGGTTTAACACCTGACACTCAGTACTCAAACGAGGCTACAGCATCAACTGCAAGTTTTCCTTCAGGAGAGACTGTGACATATTTTAGTCATCCAGAGTTTAGAACAGTTTGTCCAATTTGCTGCTGTACCAACCTTCCTGATGAGGAATTCAGTGCTTCATTATTTGCTGATGAAGTGAAAGTTAGTGAAGATGCAACAGCAGAGGTTGAGCACCCTGAGAACGAGACTTCCTCCATCAACCCAGAGGAAATAAGGAGACACCGCATTGCATACCTTTCTAGAAATTCACCTAGCACTCCAGTTTCCAGTACTGACCAGGTTGCTGAAAATAGCCTTACAGTGGTCAACATGCGCCAATCAACTTCTACCACTCCAGTCTGTGCAGTATCCTACAATTCATTGCCATCTTCATCTGTTAGTGAAACATTAAGTACAGGCACCAATTCTGGCAATTCCTTGTCTATCGAAATTTCCAGTTTCACAGCATCAACAAACTTTGTTGAAGAACTAGATAACCAGCAATGTGTTCCTACCTTACATCCACCACCTAGTCATCCACCACCTAGTCCAAACAAACACCAAGTCATTCAAGTACATCGGTCTTGTATTTGCAAAGATATGGTGAGATATTTCCAAGATGAAACAGTTGTAACAAGTTCCATAACATTTGAAATTATTGATCATCATGGAAAGCCAGAGAAAGGTGTTGGAATTGGTGTGGCACGTGATGTGTTTTCCTTGTTTTGGAAAGCATTTGGTGATTCAATGACTATTGGTGAAAGGGAAAGAGTTCCCTATGTACGACATGACCACTTTGTGAGTGAATGGCAAGCCATTGGTAGAATTCTGGTTCAGGGATACAAGATGGTATCTTATTTTGCCATGTTTTTATCAAGAGCATTCCTTGCATATTGCTTGTTTGGAAATGTTCCAGATTTAGTTGTGATGAGTTCATTCAAAAAGTACTTGTCTGTTGATGAAGAAGAGTTGGTTGAGCATTGTATTTCACCTGATGTGGATAAATTACAAAATGATGAGATAATAGACTTTCTGGAACGCTTCAACTGTAGATCAGTTTTGAATGAAAGCAATTGTCTTAAAGTCATCATTGAAATTGGAAAGCAAGAGCTTATCGAGAAACCCCATATCATGTTGTCAACCTGGCAACCCATTTTGTCAGAGCTGAAGGTGTTTGAGCCATTTCGGTCAGTTGATCATTTGGAGGTGTTCTATGAGCGTATAAAGCCTACAAACAGAAAAGTGCTTCAACTGTTGCTTGCCCAGCCAACTACAGATGGTGAACGTGATGCTCTTAAGTTTTCACAGCGTTATATTAGAGGGTTAGACTCTGGTAACCTTGGTCATTTTCTTCGTTTTACTACAGGAGCAGATATTTTGATTGTTGATAATATCTCTGTGTCTTTTGTAAAGTTGGATGGAATTTATAAAGGGCCTGTTGCACACACCTGTGGTCCAGTTTTACAGCTGACCAGCACTTACCAAGATTTCTGTGAATTAAGAGAAGGTTTTAACAATATATTAGGTAAATCTGACTGGGAGATTGATATTGTTTAGGTTGCAAAACAATTGAATATTTTGGTTTTACACCCATTTTGCATTATTATGTTAATCAAACAATATTTTGACACATGTCACAAGTGTATACAGTACTTTAATCTGGAGTTATTTACATTTACTGGATTTGCTATTATACTTCAGTTGCATTATTTTTTTGACTATTCATGCATGAAACAGAATTTAAAGTTGACATAAGCTCCAAGGGGCTCCACCATAGTTAATGTAGGAGCATATTTCCAACTATTCCAAAATGATTTGCAGCTAATTGTAAGAGCTTGTATATATGTTATTGAAAATTACTCCTTTTTAATTGCTGTCTGTTGTTTTGATATGCTGAGTTGTATTTTGGTTGGAAGAGTAGGCCAGAATTTTATCACAACTACTGTATTTCATATAAAAAAGCAACTTTGTGTAATTCATTCACTGTTTTAAGTCAATAGTGAAACAGTTTAGGATGTGGCTCTTGTATCATGAATTTTGTAACCTATTTGCCTGTTACACAATATCTTTTTATTCCAAACATACTGCCTTGAAGGCTTAAGGAAGGTTGGTCACCCTAATTCAGTAGTTGATCATTTACTCTTGTTGTATCTGTTCAAATTATGACAATTATATATGTTATTGTTTAAAAGACTGGAATTTCTAGTTTCAATGTACCAGCTGTTTGTTATGTTTGTGAAGTACTAGGCACAGCCCTTTGTGTATATTAGTTTTTTATTGCATTTGTTAAATTACAAAACTGTCTCAACTCTATGTAGCGAAGTAATATAAAGATCAAATGCTTCTTTCACATTGTTTGGTTTTGACAAACCAAGTTCTGTCATTACTGACACAGCAAATTCCCCAAATTCATCAGAAAAATCCTTTGCAGACATTGTTACATCATCATAAAATTCTTTCACTTCATCTGGATCAATTTCTTGCTTACAGTCTTCTGTATCAAAAAGGTGTGGTAAAAAAAACATTAAATCAAGTCTTCCTCTTGGCCCATTGGGATGTGAGGACTTACTGGGGGCAATGATGTGTTGATTCCAATTTTCAGCAACTTTGTGTAGTTCATCTCTCAGTATGTCCATAAAGCAAAACCGTATCAAATCAACTTATACAGGATCGGAATCATTGTACAAGCCAAAGTCTCGTACATCTTTGAAAAAGTTTACCCACCATCCCAGCCCATCCCTAATAAGGTGAGACCAATAGGCTTCTATTCTTTGATTTAAGGTTGATGTACCGATGACAAAACTGCTGAGACCGCAATGTTCATCAGCATGTTGTGAGTGCAGAAATACCTGCAAAGCTTCTACAATGCTGTTTTCAGTTCCATCGTCTGATCGCATCTTTTGCGGAACACCTCCAATTTGAAATATGGCACCCAGGTAATACTTCCCAATTACCTTGGGCTTCTTGTTTCTTGGACCCACCTCAAGCCAGATAAGCCTTCTTGAAAATCCATCTATGCATCCATGTACACTAAAGCCAAAAGGCTTTAATTTATCGTGACCGTCAACATGCTAGATAAAGTTAGGCCCTTTCGCTGAATAAGCCCATCGTCGAAGCCTTCTCTTTGCTCTACTTTCTATGCCTTCAGGATCTAATTTTACGAATAATTTCCGAACAACCTCTCTTTGTACTGTAATACCATACTCAGATACTACGTGTTTCCACATTGCTCTGTACCCAACATTGCATTTGCTCCCAGCCAGTTCTTGCTCAATTATGAGTTCAACGGTGTCCTGTGGCACTTCTTCGTCAGGGGGCACACGTTGCCGAAGACCAAGACAACGCAGCCTTTGTTTGAGGGTCGACAAGCTTGACTGTATTTCATGAAGCTTCAAAAACTCCAGAATTTCTAACTTAGTGAAACCTTGTCGAAAGTAGCTCGTGATAAGCTCGGTTTCGTCTCTATCTTCTTCAATGTTCATGCACAGAATATAGCTATGTAATGGCATCATGAAAGACTCAAGTTTCCGTCAGAACGTACGAGTAATATACATGTAATGTTAACGCAACTAAGGTAAACACCTGAAACTAAACTGTGAGCCCTCTGGGCCATCGTCACTAAACATCAAATGTTGAATGCTAATACTACAAGCATATGGCACTATCCAAGTCCCTATAATTAATTGATAATTAGAGTTCTTGAGATCCTATTTAGGATTGTAATCACTTTTTATGGCCAGTGGTGGTAACTGACTCACAAAGTAGTCTCAAACATTTATATAGACATTATAATTATTAACAAGGTAGCTTAAGACATTTCTGAAGGAAAATTATTGTAATAATAATTGATAGCATTTATTGAGTACAAACGCTTGTGTTTCTGTCCTTTTGGTAGATCCTGGACAGAACCATTAATATCCCATGTTTTTGGGAATTTTGGTTTGTTGCTATAAAGGTATTTTGTTATTTTTGAAGGTGTCAGAGTCAATGTTTACCTCAACACCACAGACTAGGTCCTTGAAGAAAATTGAAGTTGAAATGACATTACCGTTTCTATCTACATCTTCTTCAAATTCAAACGTGCTAATATTGCCATTCGGATTCTGTTTCATGAATTGTTTTAACTTAGGTCATTCATAGTTAGCACCAAGACACTGTTTGAATAGATCAGCCATTTATAATATACCTGATAATATAAATGAGAAAGGTAACAGTATTTATTGATGGTAGTTCCAAAGTAATTAATCTTGAAGAGTCACTGTTAATAACCCATGATACCCCATATGTTCTGGTCAAAAAGGCTACTATATTTTGGAATTATAACAAGGAAGTGATGTACAATAGTGTTAGGAAGACTCTGCATCCAGGTTATAGGACATTCCCTATGCTAAAGGAGATTGAGAGTTATGGTAGTGTAAAATTATAAGTGAGCAAATATGATGGTACATATTCAAAAACAAGTGTCAACGCAACTAATCTCAAGAGTCTGGCCCTATTCTTGGTTTTAACCAGAATAAAACTGTCAACACTAATACAAAGACAAAATGCGGACCAATAGACATCAATTTGGATTGAAATTCAGAAGGATTAGTTGTAATATAAGCAACACGCAGAGAAATATTTTTATAGATGCTAAGTCAAACTCATTAGTTAGTTTGGCTATAACTTAGAAAGAATCTATTTCGATAAATAAGGGTGTCATAGATCAACTTAATAGTAAAGTTTCGTTTCATAATACCCTGAGGATGATTCTGAAATAGAATTGAAACACTGCACATCCATCCTCATGGGTAGTGTTAAGTTGTTGTGAGAATATCTCATACACTTAAATTGGATAAAACTTTCCTCCAATCTCTGTGGACTTGATAGCTCATCAGGTAGAGTGGTGGACCATTATCCCAAAGGTGCAAGTTCAAATCCCACTTGAGTAAACATTTTTCAGTTGACTTCTGCAGTGTAGGTTAATTGTGAAGTTTCGTTTCCAGTTAATATAGGCAAAATACTAATAGAGCTATTTATTAGGATCACTATCACAAATTGCTCGAATGTTAGGGAAGAAGCAGACTGGAAGCTTATAATGGGCAAGTTTGTTATAATTACCAATGAAATTGTTCAATCTAATTAGAAAGTCGCAATTGTTCCTTGATATTTGTGTCTTTTTTATTAGAGTCATAAATAACTTCATCAGGACAATGAACTTCGATTCTTTCAAAATTTCACCTTGCAGAGAGTAATAGTATATGATTCTTTGACTGTGCTCACCAATAGCTTCAGATAATTTGTCGATGATGTTGCATTTTGATACATGATCGAGGCCAGTGAAGTCCATGAATCCTTCTTTGTTTATGCTTCTCAATAGTCTCTTTCTGGCTGAATTGAGTGATGACCTTGTTTTCATCTTTTCACGTCTGGATATTTACTGGTCAGTTCTTTCATTCTTGAGGATGTGAGTTTCTGGTATGTGAGTTTCTGGGTGTTTTTTTAATATCTCTCTGAGCAGATTTTCAATGTCCCCTTTAAAATTTTTGAATCTGGCCTCGTTCATCTTCATCACCTTCTGATTCTGCCAATGTTTATATAACATCTGGTTTATGGTAATTTCCCTGAAGTCTTCTGGTCATGGCAAGGATTAAGAGAGATTTATTATGACCCAAAGATGGGATTTCAATCAGCTGTTAGATAATGGGCTCAATGTCAACAGAAACCAAGTCAAGGAATGGTTGAAGTCACAAGACACAAGCAAGTCATTAGAAGACATAAGTTCAGACAAACTTATGTTTATTATCTTGGTGAGCAAATTCAAATGGATCTAGTTGATATGGGCAAGTGTAGGGACGAAAATTAAGGTTATTACTGGATATTAACAACTGCTGAAATAGCAGGTACACTTTCACTATTCTGGTCTTTATAAAGGACACAAGTTACATGACTAAAGCAGTAACTGAGTCAAAGAGACAGTTTAAGGAATGCTTTGTGATTACCACACAATTAGTACAGTTTGACAATGGTAAGGAGTTTTATAATGTAGGTGTGAAGACATTATTAGAGAAACACAATATTAAATATTTCTCAACTAAATAGCTGCTGTTGTAGAACAGTTTAATAGAACATTCAAGACATTGATGTGAAAATATTTCTATTGCAAAGGAACCTATAAAAGGTTTGATATATTGGATAATTACAACAACAGCAAACATAGCATAAATCAAATGAAAATGGGGTATGGAATACTTTATTTGATCAACATTTCTCAGAGCATCAATTACCTAAGTTCAAAGTCAGTGATACAGTTAAAGCTGTTGAAACCATAGAAGTAGAGATCAGGGAAGATCCAATAAATATATACATTAAGAAATCACCAAAAAAAGAGATAAATACATTAGATTCATTTGATCAGAATTAAATCTGTGTTAATGTATAAATGTCATCAATCAACACGAAAAAGCTACTGAATGAAGCTTATGATGCCATATTGATTATGGCTGGGGCTGTGGAAGTTTCCATGACAGCTAAAAAGTTGGCTGGAATGCCATTAAACACACCAGAAATATTAAAGGGAACTAGTCACAAGACAACCACAAGCTTAAATTGTTTACATGATTCTTTATCAAACTATCTACAACTAGCTATGACTCAACTCGTCACAATTTCCCGAATGGCTTATATCATTTTTACATATTCTAAACTTAGTTTACTACATAATCCAACACATACATTACAGCCTTCTGGAACATTCACTAAAGTCGGTAAGAAATCTAGAACATTTGAGAATAAACCTTACAGTGATTTGGAAGCAAGATTAAGAGGTCTAAAATATTCTACAAAGGTGATAGATGAACGATAGTCAAGCTCTATCCTCAGAAAAACGATTTCTGAGACCCAGACAGGGATCAAATGCACAACCTTCTGATGACTGGTGACATGCTCTAACCATTGACCTAACAAGACTCAGGGAGAGCCAAATAAATTTCCACAACATTCAAATGATCACTAAAAAACTTTCTAGATGATAATAAACATAAATATACAGCTGTGCAAGTCTTTCTTAAAGCTGTCCTGAGACTTAATATGGCCAAACACAATCTTGCTAACTCTCCTCATCATTCTCCTCCTCGATGGATTGCAAGCCATTGATCCAATCAGTCACCTATACACTTATCACTGCTCGTTTTCAACTCTAAGGGGCAGATTTTTGTAATTGGCCTAGTAAAGTTCTTGTTTCCCACTTTCACTTTGACTGACCTCATATGCTCATCCATTCCAGGAAATACTTCTGTGATTCTCCCAAGAAGCCACTGCACTTGTGGTCAGTCAGGCATTAGTACTAAAACTATGTGGTCGATCTTAATCCACCCTTCAATTTAATGCAGGCAGCGATCCCCTGTGCCAATGATTCCAAAAGTGTTGAACTAGTTCTTGGACACACATCCATCTAGTTTCCAAGTTAAACTCCATTTCATCAACTGATCATGGAGCAAACTGGCCTCCTACCTGTCCAAACAGAAGTCATTTGGTATAAGAGGCACATCATAGGTTGGGAATTTATTAGGGCTTCAGCTTTGGCAAACACAGTAACATATGGTTGGAATAATATGGCATATGTTGCTCTCTTTGTCACTTCTATCAATGTCTGGTGTGCACCTCTGATGTGTGCCACTAATGGAGGGTTAAGATGCCACTGAATCCCCTTGTTGGCAGCTGATCTTCCAAATCTTTTCCTCATTTAATTGCTCCAATATTTCCTGTAGTTCCCATCCACCTTGATGAAATTGGTCCTACTGTATGATAATACTTTCACTGAGAAACCTCTCCAACTCATCATAAAAACAAATGCATTTAAGTACAAATCAGTGTCCATACTGTAGGACATCTTGAAATGTACAGCTTGTAATGTTAAGCATGTAAATAGGCAGAGATAGGATTTAATTCTATGCTTACTTCTTCCTTCCATAGTTAAATGGTCCTGTGTAATGTGCTGCTAATAGCAGCTACTTCAAACGAATTATTGATAGTGATGCCATGATAGCACTCCTTTTCTCATTCACAGATCTGTTATCTGACTTGCAACATCTGAAAGCAACTTGAGAATGATGACAGCATGTGGTTTATTCCTGCAATGATCCTTAACAATCAGTTTCAACGGTTATTCCAATGCAAAGGTACACCTCCACAATGGTAAATCATCAAAATCAAATCGGTACATCAAACAAGTCCCATTGCAACTTGGGTCCTTTATGTATCATATAATTTAGAAACACACCTTCTTGTTTTACTGACGTGTCAACAACAATGCCCACTTTCATTGTGGTCTTATCTGGTCTTAGTTAATGAGTGCCCACATTTTCTTTGTTATTCATTAACCTTTATTTAGCATAATTACTTCTCTGTCTAAAAGCATGGGGAGGGATTTATCCTGATAAATACCTCATCAATATATTAATGAGGTATTTATCTCCATAAGTACTCCATTAATATTTTGATGTGGTATTTATCTAAATAAATACCTCACTATTTTATAAGAGTAGCTTAAATCAGCATGTTAGCTGAAATATATTCACTCAACAATGCTATAACACAAACAACAAACTCGATAATCTATTAGTATTGCTTCCACAACAACACAGACAAAAGGTAAAATTTTCAAAAATGAAATCTTCAAGTCCCTGTTGATAACGAACTTGCAATTGTTAAAAATTGCTGGACTTCTTTCTTCCTCTCTTGCCCTCACTTTTTGAACTTTGCCTTTTAGTGCATTATCTACTTCAGTTTCATGTTCACTTTGTGCCTGTTTCCCAGATGTTTCACCCAAGTTAATATTATTTTTGCTGAAGTTATTTTCAGGCCTTATTACTTCTTCACTATAAACACTACTCTCAAAAGCTCTTGAGATATTTATCTTGGTAGAGATATTGGGCTGCTGATATTTTTGTAACAACCTAACATCCCTGTGACCTGTATGTTGCATCACAAACTTATCTGGTATCCCTTCTTTATAAAGCCTTGTAATGGTTGTCCCAAGCATATTGTGACCTACCAGAACAGTCCCAAACTGCACTACAAAGATAAAAGTACACGTTCTCCATGATATAGCTCCTTTTACAGTTGTGATAGCAGCTTTTACTCCCTATATAAATTCCTGTCACTCAACCGCTTCATATCTTACAAAAGTTACACCATTAAATTAAAAACTACTAAAATATGAGAGTATATAAATATATGCAAGATTTAAAACACGTTTAAAGTTAAACATGATAACGAATATGTTATCCTTACCTTTCTCTGACATTTTACATCCTTTGATATTCCAGCCTCAGGGCATCTTCCCACATCTTTCTTATACAAGTTTACTAAACATCATTTCTGGTTTTGCTGCACTGCTTGATGTTTTAGCCCATCATGGTTGTCTTTCTTACTGAATGATGTATAAATCAGCTTCTTGGGTTCTTTATCCATTGCTTCTACCAAAGCGAACTGACTAAATCTCAAACCATGATGCTCTTTCCCACTACACAATGCAAAGTACTTCTCAATTAAATGAACATTGTATCTAGCAAAACTTTAGGTGAATGGTCTCCCAAAATTCCTAATTACACTTTGCATCTAATTTAGCTCTTTTGCCTATTCAGTCAACGTTCAAACAGCCCAATTCGTGTTAATATTTGTAGACTTCAGTATTCGGGTTTCTTTCCACTTCTCAAGTTCCTCATTGCCAACAAGTGAAATACCTCTGAATGTATTGACTTTACAGCTTTTTTGTTTACAGAATACCCTGTGCTGACTGCAACTGCAGCTATATTGGGGAAACCGGGAGATCATTCTTAACACGAAGAAAAGAACATGAGAAACATGAGGGTCAAATGTCACAAACCATGCCTGGAAAGACGACCACAACATAGACATTAAGAATGCCTCTATTATCGACAAAGGACACTATAGAATTCAGAAAACACTAGAATCCTGGCACATTGCCTCAACCAACAAAGCCGACAATAACTCCTGCGCACTCCCAGGACAATACTCAATCCTTTTACGGAAATAGTTCCCTATAACCTTTGTATCAGAACCATTCTTATCGTAATTCTACTGCTTCATCCGTTACCTTATTCCCGCTCATCACTTGTATAAATAGAACACACCATCTTACTATTCTCTATTCTTCCCATTGAAGACTGTAGCCAGACAGTTGAAAGCTCAAAAATAAAATATTTCCAGGTCAGAGAATGACTCTTTGTATCATGTCCACATATTATTTGTTGTACTTCTGTTTTACCATTTCACTTTGTGAGGCTGTCTTGTGTTGATAAACAATGTTCCACTTGTCTAGTATTGGTATTTTCTCTTTTATCAGATGGTTAAACAAAAGCTCACCAGGTGGTACCATAGAGGAGGTGTGTGGTGTGGTCTTATACTGCAGTAGGAAATGATTCAGTTCCTGTTGCCATGGGCGACCTTTGATATAGGCTGTTTTTAATGTTTTTCCCAAAGGCTGCATAACTCTTTCAGCCTTGGCATTGCAAATCTCCCAGATATACCAAGGGCTTTAAGGTATCAAGTATATTCATCACTATTGAAAGGTGGGCCATCGTCCATCTTGATTTGATTTAGTATGCCATGTCAGGTAAACATCTGATCCAATTTAGGAACGACGGTTGCTGCTCTAGTGGAACGGACTATTTCCACCACCGGATATCTTGAATATCTATTGACTGCTACTAACAAATACTCTCCGGAAGGGAGGGCCATAAAAATCCACATATAATGTTTCCCATGGTCCCTTTGGGATCTCAGTGTCATGGATAATGGTTCCTGGGATGGTGGTTTTCCAACTGCTTGACATGGAATGCATTTATCAAGCATATCCTTGACTATTTTATCAATATTAGGAAACCAAATTTTCTCTCGGAGTAAAGCTTTAGTTTCCGTGAGACCGGGATGTGTTTCATGAGCAATATCTATTGCTGTTTTTTTTTCAGTGCTTCTGGTGTAATAAGCCCGGTTCCTCATAGTATTATCCCCTGTGGCATCACAGTTAGTTCACCTTGAACAGAATTGAACTGCTTTACTGCATCACAATACCATTTGTTTAGTTTAATAGCTCCACAAAGTCCTCTTAATATTTTGTTCTTGTCGGTAGCCTCCTTTATTTCTTACAGTGTCATTGTTTTTGGAATAGTGCTTGTGGCTATGGAGTTGATGTACGATTCTATCATCTTTTCGTGTTTGCAATTCTTTGCTGGTGCCGAATGTCTGGATAGGTAAGTCTGCAGGGTTTGTTGCACCAGCTTTGTAGATAACCTTGAATGTGTAAGGCTGTAATCACAGTACCCATCGCTCTATTCAGGACAAAGGCTTTGATCTGCTGTTTCCATATATTATTTCAAGTGGTTGCTGTAAAGGTAAAGGTGAAAATGTTCTATGGCCCATACAGTGGCCAAAGTTTCCTTTTCTGCTTGTGAATAATGATGTTCAATGTCTGTAAGTGCATGGCTTGCATATGCAACAACCTTGTTATCATCTCAATCTTTTGTATGTTGCAATAATATAGCAGAAATGCCAACTGAGGTAGCATCAACTGAAACAGTTGTCTGTGAACATAAGCCATACATGGTGCAGATGTCAGGGCGTTTTTCAACATGTCAAATGTCTCCTGGTGTTCTTTGGTCCAATCAAACATGGCATTCTTTCTCATTAGGACATGAAGAGGCTCTGTAGTGGTAGCAAAATTGGGTATATATTTACTATTATAATTAACCATCCCAAGAAAACTGAGCACTTCACGTACATTAGTTGGAATCGGTGCATCTTGTAGGTCTTTGACTCATTTTGGGTCTGGGCATATACCAACATCAGAAAATTTTTGTCAGAAATTTGCATTTTGGCTTATTAAGCTTCAGCCCCTTTTCACTCAGATGCTGTAAGCACTTCTCCGAGTCTGTGTCATGTTTGTCCCTTATTTTGCCATAGACAATTATGTCACCTGCTATGTTTTGTACTCCTCTTAACCTGCATAATTGTGTTTGCAGTGTACATTGAAATATTTCTGCAGCTGTGTTTGTCTCATAATTTAAGTGTTTATACCTGTATAAACCAAGATGAATTGTAAACATAGTTATGTAGCGGCTGGCTTCGTCCAATTCAAATTGGTGGTATGCTTGGGAAAGATCTAATTTTGAGAAGTATCTTGTCCCATGAAGCTCAAAACCTATATAATCAACAGTGGGTATCGAATGACAAACTCTCTTAATTGCTTTGTTGGCTGCTCTCATGTCAACACACACTCTAACTTGTCCATCTTTTTTTTGCACTGCTACAATGGGTGACACCCACAAAGTTGGTTGATTGTCTGGGAGCAGTTCTATGGTCCCACGTTCTTCAAGCTCTTTTAAAGCATGATCCACCTTTTCTCCGATATGGTATATGGCATTGTAGCTGGGCTTTTGCCATCTTTTGCTGATCAATACTTCATTTCACAGGTTTATCTTTCAATTTGCCAAGACCATGAAATATGTTTCCATATTTCATAAAAATATTTTCAATCTTCTAGTCAGATGTCATCAATATCTTGTTGACATGCAAGCTAATAAATCTAAGATCAGATTGCCACTACTTGGTGTTTCTGCTACATAAAACGTTGCCACTGACGTTCGTTTTTGTGTTTCAACTGTTCCTTTAAATTTTCCAAGGAATTTCACTGGTGTTCTTTGCACAGTATGCAAATGCTTTTACTTTTGTTTTCTCGAACTTGACACCAACCATATTCTTGTAAGTAATTCGGTCTATAACATTAACAGTCACTCCTGTATCAATTGTTGCTTTAAAATTGTGTTGACCTTAAGTAACATTGATCTTTGGAGTCTTAATATTACAAACTGCATGCAACTAATCATCTGTTGACTCACTGCTTTCTTTTAGCATCACGAATTGGGTTCACATATTTCACTTTTTCCTGTGCTGACTGGGTTGTTTCTGTGATTTCTTATTCCAACAAATTTTCATGCAGTGATTCCTTTTAGCCATGCAGTTGCCATAGGGATGGATTCGGCCACAATTGAAGCATTTCTTTGACATTGCTTTGTCTGGCTTAATCTTGTTTGTTTCTTCACGATGCTTGTCAGAACAACCAACATTAGACTTGATAACTTTGCCCTGATAATTGCTCTGTTTGTCTTTTCGTCCATCAAGTAACATCACAGCTACATTGTACTTTGGATCTTTCAAAGCGTTTTTTCGTATTTTTGATGACTGGCCACCAACTATTATTTGTTTGATTTCAAAGTTCATATCGGTGAATTCACACGTTTGAGCTAACAATCTTACTCAAGTATGGAACTGGTCTAAAGTTTTGCTGCTTTCTTGTCTAGCTTGTTAAAAACTATATACTTCATAATGCAAATTTTGTTGTGGTTCAAAGTGCTCTTTCAACTTTGCTTTTGTCTATTCGGTTCTTCCAGCATGCAGCAACACTGCCCCTACTTTGGCATCTGGATTAAATACTGGCATCTTGTGGATTATTTGCTGAGTTGAACTTCAGTCTCCTGCTGATCCCATCCTTGTTGCTATATAAAAATTCCATCCTAAAAGAATCTCGAGTCCTTTACTTTTCTATAACTTTATTACATATGTCTCTCACATGATTTCTCACAGCAGCACTCCCAGTCCTCACAAACCAATGGAAACCCAATGGGCCAAATGGGGCAAAATTTATCTAGTTCTTCCAGATGTAAATTCACTTGACAGCACTGCCCTCTGTACTTTCTCTCTAAACTGCCTTTTGCTGCTTCATAAGCTGAGGCCAAGTGCCCCAGGTTTTCTACAACTTTCAGTGCTTCCCCTGACAGATACTTCTTGAGCTGCAACAGTATATATTCAACAGTCGCAGGGCCTTTATCTACACACACCATAAAGGACACTTTTCAACTCCTGCAAGGTGTTTTATCACCACTAAAAGTGGAAATCAAGATTCTGGTAAATTGTTCCTACATATCTTGTCCTAACTCATAGTCATCTTATGCTTTAGTTTAATTAAGTTTAGCATTACCTGAAGACGTTTGAGAGCCAAATTTTCAATTTGGTGATTCTGTAGCTGTGTCTAATGTCTCCTTGTTACCTCTAATTTCACTTGCTGTTATTTTCAGTTCTTGTTTAGCTAAATTATCAGCCTTTGACATCCATGATTGAATTGGCACATTATCTTCTCTTGATTCTATGTATTCTTCAAAATAAGCCAGTGCTTTCTCAAATTCATCTTCCATTTTTTTCAATTTCTTTATCTCTTACTTTAAAATACAGCTCTATGAGGTAGGCTACATTCTCAATAACTCTCTCATGAGCATGCAGTAATCGGTTTTTATACTCTTTATGTTCCAATAATTTGCATTGAAATAATCTAATGAATGTATCAGTTGATGTCACCTTCTTGTAAATAAGGGCTTTGACTTGTTCTGTTGTACTACCCTCTTCAACCCATCTTCACTGTAACCACTCTCTGCTACCACTATGGTCATGAGACAACCACAAGCTTACATTCTTTACAACTAGCTATGACTCGACTCATTACAACTCCATAAACGGCTTATAATTTCAGAAAATAAAGTAGAAAACATAGTCCGAAAAATACAGGGTGGCTCAGAAGTCTTTGGCCCTCTAAGAATTTCTGAAAACTATGATAATATTAATACATAATAATATTAATACTAAAACCATGGTGTACGACCTTGCAAAAGCATACAAAGCTTGAGACAAGAAGGATCATTTCACACCAGATCGCAAGGTTCATAAGTTATTTGACTAATCAATAAGACTGGTTTTATTCTAATTCAAATATTAATTATGAGCCGGCCCGAAGACTTTTGGGCCACCCTGTAGTTCCATTTTGAACTCAAAATTTGAGAAAAACAAGTGGACACAGTGTTCAACAGTAATATTTCGAATTTATTACAAATTCATCATCAGACTAACTTACAAAAGCTGAACCTAGGTCAATATATAGACACAAGCATGGTGTTCAGAGATGCGTGTGTGAACACCTAGGAATCTCGCCTTTAACGGGGAAGAAAAGATCTTACACTAGCCTGTCTAGCATCCTTTCTCACACCAAAGCTTCTCATCACACCATCTCCACCGACGACTTTTCTATTATTTCGTCCGGTAACTCGCCCCTTGAGTTACTCATTCGGGAGAGTTTACTCATTGATAAATTTAAGCCTGTCCTTAATGAAAACATCAGGTCTGTTCTGCTTGCCTTATTTTAATTAGTCTTCTCTCCTTCCGCTCTTCCTCTTCTACTTTTCTCACACCTTTTCTCCTCTCATTGGCTAATTAATTTTCACACCTTGTAAATATCGTATTTATAACCTTACCTTATCCATCATCTATGTTACTTTGAAAATGTTGCGCATTAGCAACGAAACGTCAGTAAAGCTTGTCTAAACTAACATGTTTTGTTATTTATCGTGTTTTATCCTGTTATGGCTATTCACATTCGAATTTTGAGCTGGGCATTAATATTCATCCTACGACTACGATTCCCGCCTGGTAAATCCTTGGTCAATATTTTAACGGAGTGTCTTGTGCGTTCTTGCATTCTAAAAAGTGTTGTCCTACTGCACTGGTGTCGTGTTTAGTGGCATGTTCATGAAGTCTTGTTTTGAGGCACCTTTCGGTTTTTCCAATGTAAGAATAGCCGCAACCAGAACAGGTTATTTGGTAAATGGCATTAGAACAGACTGAAGGAGGAATTTTGTCTTTGTTGGATGTGAAAAATGCAATCTTTTTAGTGTCATAAATTACTACAAATTTAACCGGTCTTATAAAACATTGGCGTAATTTCTTTCAACATGACTTAACAATATTTTCTCCTTGGGTTCCAAGGTAAGGCAGGTGAATCCAAATTTTAGGCAAATTGTCATCATTGGTTTGTGATTGAGATGAAGAACAGGTTTTAGCAGAAGTACTAACTTTACATTTAAACTTGTTAATCAGGAAATGTTTCAAAGAATTATGATATCCATTCCACGACATAAAAGACTTAATGTTTTTAGTGCTGCAAATTTTGTGAGCGCGATCAAGAAGTGATCTTATCCATGCAGTTTTTCTTTGAAATGCTTCGAAACTTGTAAAATGGGTGTATTGTCCAGTGTGTGTAGCTTTTCGGTAAATATCGGTTCCATCAGCAGATATTTTTATGTCTAAGAAGTGGACAATGCCATCTGGAAAGGTGTCAGCTGTAAAGTTTAAATTCTTGTCAAAATTGTTGAACATTTTGAGTAAGGTCAGAATATTAGAAGGTTTGATTAATAAAAGTGTGTCGTCTATGTATCTTTTATAAAATTTAATGGTACCAGAGTTGATTAAGTTGGAAATGACAGTTTCTTCAAATTCGGTTAAGATTATATTAGTGAGTACAGGCACGAGAGAGGATCCCATTGAAACCCCATCGATTTGTTTGTAAATTTCATTGCCAAAAGAAAATGGAGTTTTGCTGCAGCAATCTTTGATGAGTTTTTTAAGTGTTTGCTTTTTCAGAGTGGTATCGATTAGCTTAGATTCATAGATATGCTTTAAAATGATGTTGATGGTTCTAGTTAAAGGGACATTGGTAAACAATGATTCTATATCAAAGGACACAAAGCGGTAACCTTCTTGAAAAAAATCATTGGGAATATTTCTAATGCAGTTTGCGGCATCAAAAGAATCAGTTAGAGTGAACTCATTCAATGTTAAAGGGTTCAATAAAGATGCAAGAAATTTGCCTACATTGTAGTGTGGTGTATTATTAGTGTCTACGATTGGTCGGAAAGTGGGAAGATTAGAATAGTTCTTGTGTGTCTTAAGCAAGCCAAGCCATGTGCACATCCAAAGTGTGCAGCCGTCGGTCACATGAAGTCATAATCCGATTCAGTAATTTCGTTACGTTTCATTAATTTGTGTAAGTAAGATTGTAGCAAAGAAAGTATGGTGGGTGTTGGGTCAGAAATTAATTTAGTGAATTTCTTATGATTGGTGAATAGAGATTTAACAGACGAGAAATAGTCTGCACACTTCATAATAACTATGCCATTGCCTTTGTCCGGTTTTAGAATGGAAAAGTTGATTTTGACAAGAATTTAAACTTTACAGCTGACACCTTTCCAGATGGCATTGTCCACTTCTTAGACATAAAAATATCTGCTGATGGAACCGATATTTACCAAAAAACTACACACACTGGACAATACACTCATTTTACAACTTTCGAAGCATTTCAAAGAAAAATTGCATGGATAAGATCACTCCTTGATTGTGCTCACAAAATTTGCAGCACTAAAAACTTATTTGACAGCCAAGTTAAAAACATTAAGTCTTTTATGTCGTGGAATGGATATCGTAATTCTCTGGAACATTTCCTGATTAACAAGTTTTAACGTAAAGTTAGTACTTCTGCTAAAACCTGTTCTTCATCTCAATCGCAAACCAATGATGACAATTTGCCTAAAATGTAGATTCGGCTGCCTTACCTTGGAACCCAAGGAGAAAATATTGTTAAGTCATATTGAAAGAAATTACGCCGATGTTTTATAAGACCGGTTAAATTTGTAGTAATTTATGACACTAAAAAGATTGCATTTTTCACATCCAACAAAGACAAAATTCCTCCTTCAGTCTGTTCTAATGCCATTTACCAAATAACCTGTTCTGGCTGCGGCTATTCTTACATTGGAAAAACCGAAAGGTGCCTCAAAACAAGACTTCATGAACATGCCACTAAACACGACACCAGTGCAGTAGGACAACACTTTTTAGAATGCAAGAATGCACAAGACACTGTCACACAAAACATAACTGACTTGACGGACAAAACACTTCCTCAGATACACGTTTCCAAGCTAAAAAATCTCGTCGTTAACAACTACAAAATACTATATGCAAATAATTCACTTAACAAAAACCAACTTTTAGTAATGGAAGCACTTTTCATCAAATCTCTAAAACCAGAACTAAACGTAGGACTCAAAGCCAGCAAAGAACTCTCATTATTTGACCTGACATAACACATCACTCATTCACACTCTAATTTCTTCCGCCTACACATTCTTCCTGTATGATATCACCACGCTTGTGCCTATATATTGACCTAAGTTCAGCTTTTGTAAATTAGTCTGATGATGAATTTGTAATAAATTCGAAATATTACTGTTGAACCCTGTGTCCGCTTGTTTTTCTCAAGTTTTGAGTTCAAGATGGAACTATTTTTCAGAGTATGTTTTCTACTTTATAAACGGCTTATATAGTTTACTAATGTAATCAAACATTACATCATTCTATAAATAGGTATGTTACAGTATAAGATAAAACAAACTCCGAATATCAAGGTCATCTTGATTGTTTTATCTTATATTTTTTCAAATTGTCGGCTGGCACTGGATTTTAATATGTTACAGTGTTCTGGAACATTCTGTTGAGCCATTCACTGAAGTCTAAGACATCTAGAAAGTTGGACAATAAACCTAACGGTGATTTGGAAGCGAGACTAAGAGGTCTAGAATATTCTCCAAAGTTCAAACGACAACTAAAAAACTTTATAGCGAAAAATTACCAGGAAATCATAATAAACGTAAATATACAGTCATGCAAGTCTCTCTTAAAGCTCTCAGGAAACTTCATATGGCCAAACATTGTCCTTTACTTGAAAACATAACAATATTTTGCTAACTCTCCTCATCAGGAGCAGCTACGTTAGGTGCTGCAGTTGCTGTTTCAACAATGGCAGTCCAGTGGGCTGAGGAAAAAGATGTCTTCTAGGAAATGTTAAAATACATAGATAGCTAATGTCATGGCAAGGTTTGTTTAATGCAATTGCATTTAGTGGTGCTAGATTCCTTTTCTCAAAACTAAATCATACAGGATATGAAGCTGAGATTAAGAGACACAATAAACCTCTTGAAAAGTTAGCAATAGCAGAAGATAGAATACAACAATTAAGAGAGCAACTTAGCGATGCTAATGCATATATCAACCAAACAAATAAAACCCTGGATGAGCTTAGAAGTATTTAAATGATAAAATTCAACAAGGAAAGTAAAATTATCAGACTACTATAAACTGAGCTAGGAAATGAGAGAATACCAAATTATTTTTATTGGAGTTGTTGGGATCACTTCAGGTTATCTAATTCACAAATTGGTTTAAATGAAAGAATAAATATCTCACAAATACATATATGAAGGAATTAATACCCCAGGGCTATAACTATCATGTAATTGATGAGATGATGGATTACAATAGTGTCAAAGAGATTAAAAGCCTACTGAAACCTAAACCTAGAGCTGGAAAATCTGTTACAGGCTTCATGTGGGGGGCTAATTATGAGTCAGTTTGAGAATATGACAAATACAATTATCTTAAAAAGAAAAGCATTCATTTACAGACAACAGGACATAAAAAAGATTGCATGGAGTTGTGAAGCCAGAATATATTAAGTTGATAAGTGCAGACTTTATGAAAGTGGTACAAATTATGATCAGGAAGGGGCTTTATCAAAGGCCATAATATATGAAGGTACAACTATTACATCAGTAGGCTTTGCAGCAGACAAAATATTTCATTGTTAAAAGACATCCCAGGTATGAAAAAATTGTCAAACAAGGCAGAAGTTTTATAATAAAGTATTAGGCTGGAATATTGACTGCAGATGTCCTTATTGTAAAGAATGGTTCAATCAAACATTGAGTAGCATATGTGAACTTAATATATGGTAATGCACCAGTCAGTGGAAAGCCCCACACCCCCAGACCTGGGGAAGAGCAGGGATTTTGATCCAACAACAAACCAAATCAATGCTATATCCCCATATACCATGGCATGTTTTTTTGTCTAAACCCTTCCTAAAATCCCCGTGCCCATGGGCACAGTTCGGCATCAGTTCATGTGCAAACTGATTTGCTTAAATAAATAACTTGAAGAATTATAAAAAATATATCAAAATAAAATTTTAGTTATTTAGGGGCTGATTACTAGGAGCGTTTTCAACCCGGACTTGAACTGAGCCCTGTTAACAGGTCTAAATTTTTTGGCAATTATATGGAGTTCAACTAGGAATTAGAAACACCCATAAAAATGCGGGCAAATTCATGATTCTCGTCCATTGTCAACTCTGTCATAAATTTGTTAATAGTCACTACTATGCATGCTCAAATATTAAATTTAACCCAGGGCTGAAACGATTACATGGCAAAATTTTCAAGCCCAAGGGCGGAAAATCTGTTGCTGGGTTGAGAATGCTCCATATAACCAGCCCTTAGGGGGTTTTGTGCCAGCTCTGTTGAGACTGAACGAATTTCTTTGGCAGGTGGCATCTTCACCTAAGTCAATGGATTTTCCTGCATCCTTAACATAATCATTATGATGGAAATTGAATTGGTGTAGTTAATGGAACAAATAGGATTGTTAAGACAACATTTGAGACAAGTCTGTTTAACAAAAGAACGAGAACAAAAATAACTAAAATCAACAATGCTTTGTTTACATGAGACTGGGACATGTATATTATCCATGTACTGTACATTCGTTATAGCTAGCTCTTTTTTTTCTGCATTCTTTGCAAAACCATCTTGTGGGCTTCTTTAAATTAAGACCAACACAGGTCGCGTGGAAATATTTAATGGTGCACATCAGACCACTACATTTTACGACAACACCTTGCTCTTGCTGTTTGCAATGGCAAATCAGATCTACATCAGGGTCTGACAAAAAGAGAATATATACGTAAGCATAGTATATATTTATAAAAGTTAAATTGCTAAAATAGTTTAAATACGATGACGTGGCTTATATCTTGTTCTGCAGTACCTTGACAATCTTGGCAAAGCCACTTTTCAGGTGGGCTTGCTGTCGAACCAACACAAGCAAAATGGAACCACTCAACTGCACAGGATGGATTGTCACAGGCCACCATTTGCCCATGTTCGCCCTCTCTGCACCAGCAATATTTGTTTGTCACAGGTTTTGATCCCTGTAGTTCTTTTCTCTCTGGAAAGAAAGAAAAAACTTTATCAGATAAAATATATACATATAAGCTAACGTAATAACTGAATCACTTACTTTTTGCCCTTGTCACCTGTGCTTTTCGTGCACCTTCAGCCCTTCTCTTTTTTATGTCTTCAAGATGTTGAATCCAGAAGGAAATGTCACACTCTGGAAGAAGAGTTTTCTTTGCCAACTGAGTCACCTCTGAAGGAGTGAGAGCTGTACCACTTTTGCTGGCTTTGTTGAAAGATTCCTTGATTATCTGCGTTGGGGGCTTCATCATACAGTCCTTTGTGCCATTCTTCATAATATGTTCAATACACTCAGATTTACAGTCAGTACATTCTCCTCCCCAAGGTCGAGAAGGATCAGGAATAGGAATTGGTATTGTAGACAATGTTGCACCTTCTGGAGAATAGGTTGAAATACCTAAAGTCTGCAGATTTTATAATATCTTTTCAATTACAACACAATAGTAAATTATACCTTTCTTTCACCTTCGCCAAATTCAGCCATCTTGTCTCTCCCCTTGTGGTCCTCGAGGACTTCTCCCCAGTCTTTTTGTCCGCAGGCTGCAATGGCAGATCACGTAAATCCCCAGTGAAACCGCGATTATTCCCCCGCTATATTTTGTAAACTGCTAAACTAAGCTAAGTCCCTGGACACCGTGCCATAATTCTTTATCAAACCCGCCATAAAAGCCACACTAAACTTGGCTCTTCCCTGGGTCTGGGGGTGCGGGGCTTTCCACTGACTGGTGCATAAAGACTTAAAAAATTTAAGAATGACCTTAAATATAGCACTAGAAAAGACAAAAAATACATGGTTAAGATTAGTGGTAAAAACATTCATTTTGGTGATAGTAGGTATCCAGACTAACTATGACATGTGATAAAGTTCCAGATAGGGAAGAACACAGAAAGGCTTTCAGAAAAAAAGCAAGTTGAATCAAAGACAAAAATTCACCAAATTACTATACTTATAACCTTTTTATGGTAGTATTGCTTTAGAAAAATTTTCAACTAGAATTGGGATATACAGTAGAACCTTGCTAACTCAAACCAAATTCAATTTCCCCTGGATTTGATCACATTTTCCCTATCATTTATGTACACGACCCGAACATTCACTGAACCTGCACATGTATTCTGGTATAGTCATTATAGTCATCAAAGGGTACTAAAATGACTTGTTTTTAAATTGATGAAAAGAAATTAAAACCTTATCAATTTTTAACAGTCCTTTGAAATTCAACACCAACCTAGCTAACTCAAACCCCCACTAACTCAAACTATTTTTCGTTTTCCTTGGGAGTTAGAGTTAGTGAGGTTTTACTGTACTTCTTTTGTTTATGAGATATCCTTAGCAATGGATAGCAAAGATGATGACAAAATAGATCCTTGATCTGATGTCTTTTCGATTTTTCAAATGCTTCAATAAATTGTTCCTCTGTTTGTTCACTGCTAACTTTGTTGGGGCAGAGTGTTGCCATCCGTCGTACTTGATAAACAGAAAATCTTGCATCTTTTAGTTCAAAACAATGCAAAAATCAAACCTTGGATTTTCTCCCTCTGTTGACCTCAATTGTTGAAAGTTGATCTCCAGGGCTTCTAGAATATCATTTATTGTTCTTTCAGATCTCAACATGGATTTAGGCTTTGGATTCTTGTGAATAGCCTTGACACAAATCTTTGGGCTACATACTAGGCCAAATCCCTTTTCTTGTAATGTTTCAACTGCAATTTTTTATGACAAATCACATTCAAAGTCTCTAGAGCCTTTGTAAATCATTCTGATATGAACATTAAGGTGACCTGATTGAGTAAGACCTATCTGACAAATTGTACATGTGAATCTCTTCGTAAAATTAACTGATGTCTTGCCTTCAATACATTTTGCTAAAAATTGTAAAATCTTAAAAATAAAAATATACTATAAGGATTCCAGAAATAATTATCAGTATAATATATAGAAATGGAATAATTCCAGGATATGTCTCATGAAGAGTTATTAGCTTTAATTAAACAACATGGCCTAGCCAGCAAAGTAGTAGAAGTAGCAGATTTAAATTATGAAATTTTTATTGGGCCATAGTCTCAGAGAATATTAGACAAGCTAGAAAGAGTCAACACGGCTAAATTTTCCAAATTTCTAAAAAAACATATAATTGAAATAACTGACAATGAATCACCAATTAACCAGCCGGAAAACACTAGAGGTATTGTTTCAACCAAACTAGAAGAAGATTTAGCCAAATTCAAAGGGTTCAAATGTAATGAGACTTTGAAAGTGGAATTCTATAAAATCAGAGGCAATGAGATTGCTACAAAAATCAAATAACCCAAGCACTAGAAAACAGCCAAGAGGAACTAACGGCAACCATTGATTCATAAATATCAGAAGGTAGTGGTTGGACTGTTGCAACAGTTTTTGGACATTTTGTTAATGTAGCCAAATTCAAGCCTCTAAGAGGATCCAGTTACATTGAAATGCCAAAAAAGCATAGAGACTCTACAAAAGGGCTTGTGAATTTCAAAAACAGTGACAACGAATGCTTAAGATGGGCTCATATCCATCATTTAAATCCACAAGAAAACCATCCTGAAAGAATAAAGAAAATTGATTGTGAGTTTGTCAAAAAGTTGAATTATGATGGAATAACATTCCATGTTAGACTGTGTGATTACAAAAAATCGACAAACAAAACAGCATCCACATTAATGTGTTCTGCTGTGAAGAACATCGTTTTTTCCCATCTACATTAGCAAATAAAACTTTGAAGACCACATAGCATTATTGCTTGATTCAGTCAAATAAATCACATTATGTTTTGATAAACAACTTTGACAAACAACTGTTTAAACACAAGAAACACTTTTGTATGAGTCGCCTGCAGTACTTCAGTTCTGAAAGGGTCCTAAACAGCCACAGAGAGGTCTGCATAGAGATCAACACCAAACAAGCTATAAAATGCCTGAAGAAGGATCCAATTTGTTAGGCTAAGAAGAACAATAAGGAAGGGAAAACATGCAAAGGAACCAAAAAGATTGTTGTCAATAAAAACATTAGATTCAACAATTACAAAATTAAAACAATTATAAGTGCAGGACACCAAATAAGTAGTTATGATGATAAGTGGTACATCCTAAAAGATGGAATCAATAGCTTAGGTGCTTTGATATTTTTGTGCTCATATGCAAAAATTTAAGTTGAGTTGTCAGAGTTATGTCATGGATTAAAATTAAATTATTCAAACAGTTTGTTCTAATTTTAGTCCTTTTTTATAAAAACTGTCCTTGTGTTGCAGCTCTTAAAAGTTAATTGTTTACTCTCAAGGTTAAACCAAAGGCTAAGATTCTGTTGTCTTGCCGATCAGCACGATAGTGCCATGGAGGCCTTGGAAAGAGAGAAAAGCAATTTAGAACAATGGTAGTAAAGGGGACCAACAGGTTTGATCACATTCAGAAAACTGTCTTCATACCGCCATAGTCTATACTACTTATATATATATATATATATATATATATAAACCTCAAACCACTACTCGAGTGGTGAGCATTGCTTGATGCTATTGGTTACCCTTACATATCCATAGAGTGCTCAACAACATCAATGTATGTATATATATATATACACACACACATATATATATTGCAAAGTGAGCTACAGCTCTATAGATAGCAGGGAGACCATCATTAAATAGCATAATACCAAAATCTTCAGACCTAAGAAGAGGTGCAATTGCCAAAACAAATCAGAATGCCTGCTGAATGGAGCATGAATAACATCATCCCTAATATATATACCCACAACTCTCCCCAAAGACAAGGATCCAAAGATCTACATCAGAATGATATAACATGATGTTAAGTCTCGATTATGAATCCACAAACACTCATTTAGCAACAAAATATTCTGCAAGTATCGCCCTGTCAAAATTTTTTTACAAATGAAAGGAATCCAACACCAAATATTCAATTAATTGGTTTATGGTTATGCATACAAAAGTGGTGCAAAGCATTGTAACTTATGCTTAGCCAAAAAAATCTGTATTTTAAATGCTGACAAGAATTTACTGTTCAACAAAAGAACCAAATTACTGGCAAAGTGCCAGCACAAGAACACATTTTATGCCATAAATATCAAGCCACCTCAGGGCCTTTTAGTCTGATGATCACCTCTGAGTGTGAAACTGAAGTTACAAGTTTTTAGCCACTAATTTTTTATTAAACGTTCAGAAGTTTTATATATATGAATATATGTATAAAACATTTAATTACAAACTAAAAATATGGTTACTTGAAGCAATAATCAGACTAAAGACACGTTAAAATTACAAGGGTTTAAAATTAGCAACATTAAATGTATTCTCACACCTACACTTAGTTGAGAGCTCAGTCCTTTTGTTTAAAGTATGTTTTCCTGTTTTTAAAATGTAAAGTTTCTCCACTAAACAAAGGTTGCATTGTTTCCTTCCACTTCTATACACATTTGCCTGTTTTAAAATTACCATCTAATTGTGTACAGGTACTCTTCATTTAATGACGTAGTTCCATTCTTACAACCCTGTTGGTAAGCGAATGCTTTTCTTGGCCAACATCTGTACAAGCTGCTTCACCATAAACACCACAATTATGTAGATTAAACCTATGGCAAAACCGCTGAAACCAACCATGGCTTGCCGAAAACGTTTCAGTACATTCGGGACCTTCACATGGGAAGGGAGAGATTGTCAGTAAACGAAAAATAATGAATGTCGTAATGCTTATCGTAACTCTGAGTTGTTGTTAAGTTAGGAGTACCTGTACTTCGTTTTCCCTAATTTCCATATGTATTGTAGCACCCAATGTAGCAAGTATCAGATTAGTGATGCAATCAAGTGAGAATAAGCATGACTATGCATGTACATGTTAAAAGCACATCATAGCAGTGCTAGAACATGCTTCAACACTTAGGCTACTGATTTTGGTAGATTGCAGTTACGAAGGCTGCATTCTTGGCAGACAAAAGTAGAATCTCTTCCTTTTACACCCACAAATATAGTTACATCATTTAACCACTACTAATATATATAAACCATACTAAATAGTAAATAAATAGCTTGAACACACTTAGTGTGTCTTTCATAATCTAAGCTAAGAGGAGTACCAGATCCAAGAACCTTAGTGCGGCGGTTCACTACATTGGTGGCAGCGGTGGGATGCAAAAAGCCAGTTACTGTATGCAGTGAGTCGATGGAAAGAAAGAAGACTACTAACTGTGAGTGCTTGGTTTCATTCTGGGCTGTGGCTCTGTAGCCAGTGTCCCAAAACAGGTTTGATTCGGATGGTGATCATGTTCTAGCCTCTGGGTTTGCATAGTTTTTCTGTGTGTTTTGTAGCTCTTGTCCTTTCTTCTAAGTAGTTGTTAAATACTACAGACAAGCATGGCTGACAGTGACACTTCCCTTGTGAGTGGTAGCACACCTGACACTTCAATCTGCAACCTTTCACAGCCACTGATAAAGAGGATTGGGTTTCTTGGTTGAAGTATTTCAAGAATTGCACAAAGCTAAATAAATGGAAGGAAGAGGAGAAACACGATTTCTTGAATGTTTGACTTCAGGGCATTGCACAGGAAACCTATCAGTCTTTATTGGATGAAGTTCAATCTGGCTCGTTTGAGGGGCTTGTGGAAACACTCGACAAGAAATTTGCACCAGCAGAGCAGCTAGAGCTGTACAAAGCAGAATTTCCGACCAAGTGATGTGCCACCAGCGAGAAATTAGGCAAGCTTGAGCAAAATGGCAAGAAAAGCATTTCCTGGTGTGCCGTCAGATATTCTTGATCACTTGACTATGGATCGCTTTATTGTGTCTTTGGATAGCCCAGACTTCTGTATTCGTGTCAGGGAAGGCAATCCAAAGACTCTTGATAAAAGCTTTAGCAGGGAAATTCAACTCAAGGCTATCTATGAGGTGGAAACTGGTAGCAGTTGTGGGAAGTCATCTCAAGCTGAAGCCGAAGGGACGCACATTACAGAAATGCTTATCAAGCAGACTGCAGCACTCCAGAATGGCGTCAGTTTGTTAAGCAAATGCACGAATCCTAGATTGGGTGACCACAAGCAAGATTCTAAGCTTAGGGGGAAGAAAACGTGCTGGAAGTGCAGGGGTGTGGGACATTTTAAAGCAAAATGCCCCACACTGGAAAACTAGGACTGGCTGGCACTGCAGGTTGCATGTCAGCCACTGTTTCATCCAAGACCCATAAAATAGGTTCCAATAGGAATGCCAAAGGTAGGGCCGAAGTGTCAGTACCCAAAATATTAGGGTCATATGTTGTCAATTAAGGCATGAGTGTTTACATATCTGGGCAGATGGAAGGTGTCAGCATCAACATGCTTTTAGACACAGGTTTTGCAGTAACTCTCGTACATGAACGGTTATTGGATAAGGTTTAAGGGGTAAACAGATGTCTGAAGCAAGGGAAAGAGTAATTTCAGCCAATGGTCAGCCATTGGGAATCCTACGAACATGTAAGGTTAGAATACGTCTGGGAGGTATTGATGCTTATCATTCTGTCTTAGTGGTGAATGATATTTCTCAGGACTGCTTAATAGGTGTTGATTTCTGTTGTAAGTTCCCAGTGCAGCACTGTCAGTTTCTGCTGTGCAGTTGGGTGAGATACTTCATGTAAATATGTAAATATAGCTCAGAAGACGTCACAATGATTAATTGTAATATAATAACATAATTGATTGGGGTAAAAATAAAAAACAAAAAAGTGTGGTCAGGTCATGTGGCAAGATGAGGAGGTCTAAACTCACGACTGTAAAATAATCTTTCGAATCAAATAAAATTAATTAAATACAGTCCCTTGAGCATTGATTTGTGTACAAGAAAACCAGTGTGGCAGAGACCTTGACAAGTTCCACAACATAGTGGTCCGATTGAGCCAGACTTGTGTGGTTTATGAGGCTGCAAACAAAGAATGATTGAATTTGTGCTACCACCGGGAGAGGAAAGATTTGTGTGAGGTTTGAAGACAACCGGTATGGACGAGCTGACAAAAAAGTGAGCAAGAGGAGGCCACAGAGCATCAGCAAGTAAGCTTGTGCCAAAAATTGTCAACACGATTGTGAACGCAACCCCAGAGAGTCCAGAACAAGATGTAGTGTGGCTGAAACAAAGCGAGATCACATTAAGAAACAAAATCAAAGTTTTGAAAGAGTTTGACGAACAGATCATCAGTATACTCAGCAGTTCAAAAGACGAAGTTTTTGACAAACAAGTAGTCAAAGCAACCACAGAATTGGAAAGAACATTGATTCAACTCGATGGCATGCTAAACAAACCCAGAGGACAAAGTCCCTCATTGTTCACCGCAATGCACCCCACATCAGCTGAAGAAAATCTCAATCAAAGTCATGTTTCAGTGACTAGTGTGTGCAAGACTGTTTGAACAAAGCTCCCGAAACTTAGATTGCAGAATTTCAGTGGGAAAATTTGTGAATGGCCAGAGTTTTGGGATGGATTTTCCAGCTCAATTGACAACAATGACCAATTGTTGGATGTTGTAAACTTCGCATTTTTGCGTGAATACTTGGAAGGGTCAGCAAAGTCCACCATTGCTGGGCTATCGTTAGTGGGGCAAATTATAAGTCCACAGTGGAACTGTTAAAGAAACGTTTTGTGAAGAAAAGCACAGTTCAACATGCTTGTACGATTGAACTTCTTCAGTTGCCTGCAGTTTACAAAGACAGTTGTACGACAGTTGCGAGGCACGTGATTGTGCATCGAAAGCCCTGGGAGTGAGCGAAGATTCATATTTGGCCATTGTTGTTCCAACAATCATGGAAAAGCTACCCAAACAATTTTGGTTGACAAATATGTGAGGACAGAACTTTTTAGAATGGTTGACAGAGGAGATGCTGGGTGGCTTTGAGAAGTAATTAGAACTTCATGAAGCGCACAATGCAGTAAGTATGAATTCCAATCGACAGCAGGAATGAAACTCGAGCAAGAAATATGGCCAACATCAATATGGAACTGCAGCTGCATTGTTAGCAAACAAAAAGAGAGGAGACTGTGCCTTCTACCTGAAGAACCACAACCATGAAGACTGTGAAGGAATAAAAGATCCCAAAACACGTAAGACATTAGCACATAAATATGGTAGATGTTTTCTTTGTTTATTTAAGGGCCATAGAGCCAGTAATTGTACTGTTAAAAGTAGGTGTAATGTTTGTAAGGGAGCGCATCTTGTTGCCTTGTGTGATTCACAGCCTAAGGAAGATGATAGGAATGATAAGGCAGTTAAACCTGATGAAAAATCTAAACAGGTTCTTAAATACTAATGTTCATGTAACTAGTTCCAGCAGTAACTTGTATGTAGGAACTGGTGGCCTCTGCCTTGCAAGCTGTGTGCAGGATTTTAAGGGGAGAAAGGAGAGGCTAAGGTGAGGGCCTTGTTTAACATGGGCAGTCATCACTCATTTGTTACTTCAAAAACAGCTGGTCTTGCAAATCCCAAGGATTTGAGAAGGGAATTTTTAGGAATCAATACGTTCGGTCAAAAATGTGCCAATGCCAAACAAAGGGAAGTGGTTGAATTAAAGCTTGAACTTGTAACTGGAAATAAGGTTGTCTGTATGGAAGCATTAATAGTACCAGAAATGTGTAGCATACAGAATGGCCATGTGGAATTAGTACAAACAGAATAACTACATTTGAGAGGTATATGGTTTTCAGATGTTTCAAGGTCTCAAAGTGAGCTTGAAATAGATGTGTTGATAGGTCCAGACTATCTATGGAGCTTTCAGACAGGCATAACAAAGATAGGGAACCCAGGAGAACCAGTTGCCATAGAGACTGAATTAGGTTGGGTTTTATCAGGGCCTTTAAAGGGTAAATGCATAGAAAGAGTTGAATCAACCCAAGTGAATTTTGTTGGTCAGAGAATTAATGACGATAGTTTGGAGAGTAATGTTCATAAGCTGTGGAGTTTCGAAGGGTTAGGCATCATTGAGGAAGATAAGGTTCATCAGGAGTTTTTAGGTAACATATCATTCACAGGAAGTAGGTATTCAGTGAAATTACCATGGAAGGAAAGTCATGACAAATTGTCTGACAATTATGCAAATAGCCTTGGTAGGATGATTAGCCAGTTGCAATGACTAAAGGAGCCAGAATTGTTGAAGGAGTATGATTCTATTATCAGAGAGCAGGAAGAGCAAGGGATAGTAGAACTAGTAGCAGCATTAGAGAAAGTTGGTAGGATTCATTATCTTCCACACCAAGCAGTCATTTGCAAGGACGCAGTGACCACAAGAGTCTGCATCGTTTATGATGTTTCATCAAAGGAATGTAAAGGACGAACATCACTCAACAACTGCTTGCATGTAGGCCCATCACTCGATCCATTATTGTATAGAATACTGGTATGGTTTAGAGAAAACAGAATTGTTCTTGTAGGTGACATTGAGAAGGCTTTTTTGAATGTGGAGGTTGATGAGTCAGATCGAGATTGTCGGTCAACGATATTGACTGTGAAAAGTTGGAAACAGTTGTTTATCGGTTTTGTCAAGTGGTTTTCGGATTAAATGCAACACTAAGACATCATGTCTCAAGGTATTGTGAGACAGGTACAGAATTTGTGCAGAAAGTGTTAGAAAGTTTTAATGTAGATGACTTAGTTAATGGCGAGAGTACAGTAAAGAAGGCATTTCAGTTATATGATAAAACTAAGTGTAAGATGGCGCAAGGGGAATTCAAACTTAGGAAGTGGCTGAGTAATAGTAATTTGTTGGAAGGTGAAATTAAGGTGCATGAGCAAAACCAGGATGATATACAATTACACAGTGTTGATGACCGTGAATACTATGCTAAACTATCTCTTGCAGTTACTGGATGTAAGTCAAAATGTCATAAGGTGTTAGGTCAAGTTTGGAAAAATAAAAGAGACGAGTTTAAGTTTGAAATTGCTCAAGTTGGGGACAAGGCAAAGGCTTTATCACATACGAAGCGGAATTTATTGAGTGTTTTGGCAAGTTTGCTTGACCCTCTGGGAATAATTAGACCAGTGATTGTATGTGCCAAGATATTGTTTCAGGAGGTACGTAAGGACATGCTTAACTGGGATGAAAACTTTACTGAGAAATTGCTGAGGAAGTGGGAGGGGTGGTATATGGATTTGATAGGAACAAGGGAAATAACTACTCCTTGTTGCATATATCAACATCCTGCAGAAGATATTTTGGAGTGAACCCTGCATGGATTTGGGGATGCAAGTAAGAAAGTATATTGTGCAGTTATATACTTTGTGTATCGTACAAACATAGGTATTTGTTTGTCTGTTGACATCAAAAGCTAGAGTTGCTCCCTTAGAAACAACTAGTATTCTCAGGTTAGAGTTAAACATCAGCAAGGCTATTGGCAGGTTATAAATTCAGTTAAAGTGTCACTTGAAAACCAGGTCAAAGTAGACAGTATCAAGTTTTGGCTTGATAGTATGACAGCACTTTATTGGATAATGAATCGAGGTGAGTGAAAACAGTTTGACTGTCACAGAGTGAATGAAATCTTGAAGCTAACAAACAAGGAGGATAGGGGGCACTGTCCCGGGAGTGAAATTCCTGCTGACATAGGGTGAAGAGGTATAGTTGCCTCACAATTGAAAGATAACCAGCTATGGTGGGTGGGGCCTGATTGGCTTGCTAAATCCCAAGATGAGTGGCCAAGAGGTAAGGTGACTGACAAAACTGCATCAGTTTTGGAAGAGGAATGTAAGTTGGCGATAATGGTTGTAGAAGTGAAAGAATCAGCTAGGGTTAGCAACCTGATAAATTTGAAGGGTTGTGGGGCAGCAGAAGACCTCTTTAGACTAACAACCTGGGTTCTTAGGTTTGTGTTTAATGTGTGAGCCAAGGCAAGGAACACTGATAGACATAGGGGAGATTTGAATGTAGATGGGTTAGTTGAAACAGAGAATGTATGGATCAAAGATGCTCAGATGGAGCTGAAAACTGATAAGAAGTACCCCCAGCTGAGCAATAGTTTAGGTATAATGGAGGAAGAGGGTATTCTGTTGTGTAAAGGTCGATTTAAAAATTCAGATTTGGAGTTTAAAACAAAAGACCCAATTATCATGCCAAAGGACCACAGATTGACTGAATTACTTGAGAAATGTCATAGTGAAGTGCCCCATTGTGGTGTATGGGCAACCCTAAACAGAATGAGAACTAATTATTGGGTTGTAAAGGGAAGGCAAATGATTAAGAAAGTCATAGGTTGATGTATCACTTGCAAGAGATTGTAAGGAAAACCGTGTAATGTGACACAGATGGCAAATTTGCCAGAGTTTCGAGTTAAGCAGGTTGCACCCTTTTCTAAGGTGGGAATAGATTTTGCAGGTCCATTGTTTGTGAAGTGTTGTGCAAAATGTTCTAGCAAGGTGTATGTAGCATTTTCGTGCTGTGTGACAAGACACATACACTAAGAATTAGTAAGAGACTTACCTGCAGAGACATTTATTTGTTGTTTATGCAGATTTGCTGTTAGGAGAGGAATGCCAAGCCTGATAGTTTCTGACAATGCAAAAACATTTAAGGCAGCTGAAAGGGCAATTAGTTGTTTAACCAACCCAAGGTTAAAGCAGAATTCCAGACAAAACGGGTCACGTGGAGGTTTAACTTAGAAAGAGTACCCTGGTGGGGCAGGTTTTTTGAACTGGTTCGGAGTACTAAATGGTGTCTTAAAGGTGCTTGCCAATGCAAAACTAATGGCATAGGAACTTACTACGGTACTAGTAGAGATGGAAGGTACATTAAATTCTAGGCTGCTGACAGAGGAGTATGAAGAGTATGAAGGAGAGGCTTAACACCATCAATTTCATACCACGAAAGGAAGGTATTAGAGAGGAAAGTAGCTGTGGGGAAAGGTTTAAATAGATAATGTTGATGTTGCAACACTTCTGGAAGAGGTGGCAAGGAGAGTATCTGACAGGATTGAGAGAATTTCACAAATGTATGAGTGGAAATATGAAAAGTGTGAAAAAAGGAGATGTGGTGACAGTGTATGGAGAAGGAGAGAAACCAGGTGACTGGAAGTTGGCAAAAGTAGGACAGCTAATTATAGATAAGGACAAGGAAGTTAGAGGTGCCAAGGTAAGAGTTGCTGGGAAAGGTAAACCAGTTTACTTGAAAAGGCCAATACAAAAACTTTACCTGTTAGAGATTCAAGCTCAACCAGGTGGGAACAGGGAGGAAGGGAATTCCTTGCATGACCTGCATGAGCATCCAAGACGAACTGCTGCAGTTATTTCAAAGGCGAAGACAAAGGCGATGCTTGATTCATAGATGAAACCTATATAAATCAAGGTGGGTGGGGTGTTGTAAGTTCCCAGTGCAGTGTCGCCAGTTTCTGCTCAGCAGTTGGGTGAGATACTTCATGTAAATATGTAAATATAGCTTAGAAGACGTCACAATGATTCATTGTAATATAACAATTGATTGGGGTAAAAATAAAAAAAAAGTGTGGTCAGGTCGTGGCGAGACAAGGAGGTCTAAACTCACGACTGTCAAATAATCATTCAAATGAAATAAAATGAATGGAATACAGTCCCTTGAGCACTGATTTGTGTACGAGTAAACCAGTGTGGCGGAGACCTTGACAAGTTCTGCAACAATTTCTTAGCCAAGCACAATTGTCACATCAATTTTGAAAAGGGGTCGGTTAAGGCAGGGAATAAGAATGTCTTGATGGGTAATAGGCCGGAAGGAATGGAGATGTGCAGTCAGGTGATGATCATGTCAGCAAATGTGAGGACCGTTAGTGATGACATCACTGGTATTATAGAGCCCAGTCCAGGATTTGTTTCTAAGCCCTCAGTCCTGGTGGCCTGAGTAGTAGCCAATCTGCAAGATAACCAAGTACCCATCAGGTTATTGGACCAGAATACCACCCTTGTGATGTTCACTCAAGTTGATGATAAGCACTCTGTAAAACCAAATCGTGAGGTTTTCCAGATCAGGCTAGTTTGTGGGAAGCAAAAGTCATCAAAGTCGTCTAAAACAAAACTCATGCAGTTATTCAATTGGGAGGGTGCCAACATAGACTAGTCACAGAAGTCCCAACTAGAGGAACTTTTGACTGAGTTTGAGGACGTTGTATCCAAGGATTCTTCAGACTTAGGACAAACAAGTCAGGTTAGACACCGCATTGCGATGGGTGATGTAGAGCCTATCAAGCAGTCTCCCCGGCGAGTTCCATTCCATCAGAAGGGTGATATGGAGAACGACTTGAAATCCACGTTGGACCATGGGGTGGTGCAACCTTGAAGTCCCTGGGCCTCGCTGGTAGTATTTGTGAAAAAGAAAGATGGCAGTACCAGATTTTGCATTGATTACCAACAGCTTACCAATGTGACACAAAAAGACACCTATCTGCTACTGAGGATAGACTCTACACTTGATGCATTGGGTGGAGCTAAGTACTTTTCGACAGTTGATCTTGCTAGTGGTTATTGGCAAGTGGAAGTCCAACCACGTGACCAGGAGAAAACAGCCTTTGCAACACCTCACAGACTGTTTGAATTTCATGTTATGCCATTTGGGTTGACAGGTGCACCGAACACATCCCAAAAATTGATGGAATCCGTGTTAGCTGGCCTGCAGTGGTCAACAGGTTTGGTCTACTTAGATGATATCATAATCTTTAGTAAGACCTTCAAGAAACACCTTGAGCATTTAAGGGAAGTTTTCATCTGGCTTCATGATGCAGGATTGAAAGTCAAACCACAGAAATGCAAACTGCTCGAAAAAGTTGTACTGTTCTTGGGTCATGTCAGCTCTAAGGAGCCGGTCGCTACTGATGTGGTTAAAGTGGACGCCATGACCCAATGGCCAGTACGTCTTAAGGAGACTTAGTTGTGCAGTTTCCTCGGGTTGGCTTCTTAATAGTAACGATTCATTAAGAACTTTGCAGCAATTGTTGTACCATTGCACAACATGCTCATTGTTGGAAATGAGAAAACATTTGTATGGACTAGTGTGTGTGACTGTGCCTTTCATGACCTGAAGCAGTGTGTAGTGAATGCACTAGTGCTGAGCTATGCAAGGTTCGACTTGGGGTTCATCTCAAATATCGATGCAAGTGACCAAGGGATCAGCACTGTGTTATCCCAAGTACAGGATGGTGAAGAGAAGGTGATTGCTTGTGCTAGTAGAGCACTTAGCAAAGCAGAGCGAAATTACTATGTCACCAAGAGGGAAATGTTGGCTTTAGTTTTCTATTGTCAGCATTTCAGGCACTACCTGTATGGATGCAGGTTTATTGCCTGAACTGACCATGACACCGTACAGTGGCTCACCAACTTTAAGGAGCCAGGTGGACAAGTAGCATGTTGGTTGGAGAAGCAACATTGGAATGTGGATGGGATGTCAAGATGACCACCAGAACTTGTGGATGTTGTCCCTGAAGTTTCTATGGTTGGTGCTGTTGACAAGAACCTGGAGGAACCATGGTGCTTAAAATGGACACCTGTGGAGCTGAGATCTCTGCAGTTGGGTGACTCTGTGATCCATCCCATCTTGGCTTAGAGAGAAACTCGCTCAAAACCTCCACCTAAGGAAGAGTTGCAAGACTTGAGTAAGACAGTACATAACTTATGTGCACATTCAGACATGCTGGAAGTTTGAGATGATGTGTTCTATTGTTGTTGGGAGAATGAAAGCAGAACAGTCTTGAAACCATTGCAGGTTGTGCCTCAACCATTGGTTAATGACATGTTGACTTTGCTTCATGATGGTCCAACAGCAGGCCATTTGGGGATAACCAAAACTTTGCAGAAGGTACATGTGCAATTTTATTGGCCTGGTTGAGGAAATGCGAGAAGTGAGCAACTGGTAAGGGTGTGACAAAGGGAACTCAAGCCCCATTGGTTAGTTGCTCCCCCACGGCTATCCAATGGAGAGTTGCCATCGACATTCTAGGAACACTCCCAGAAACCGTGAATTCCAAACCAGGAGGTACATACAATGGCCCAGAAGTTGGTAGATGAGTTTATTTGCCACTATGGTGCACCTGAGAGCATTCATACAGATCAAGGTTGGAACTTCGAGTCTTCTTTATTCCATGAGGTCTCGTATACTTGGAATACAGAAAACACGGACTTTGGTGTATCATCCCAAAGGGGATGGAATGATTAAACGGTTTAATCGAACCTTGGAAGCAATGCTTTCCAAATATGTAGAAAAACACCAGAGGGATTGGGATGTCCACCTTCCCAAAGTCATGACAGCCTACTGATCCAGTGTTCAAGAATCCACCAGATTTTCACTGTACCATCTCCTGTTCAGACACAAAATACGACTACCAGCGAATATAATGTTTGGAAGTCCTCCAGATTAACCAGCAATTATGTGCAAATATGTTCAAGATCTCCGCAAAAATCTGGAGAAAGCACACCAATTATCTCAAAAACGGCAAAAACAATATCATGACACAAAAGGTACCAGCCAACCTTTTGGTGTTGGAGATCGAGTTTGGTTGTTTAATTCCACTATGAAGAAAGGTAAATCCAGAAAGTTACAGTCGCCATGGGTAGGACCTTTCATAATTGTAGACAAAATTTCCGAGATGAACTAGAAGATCCGGCCAGAGGACAATATAGGGTGCCAGCAGATTGTTCATTACAACCAACTTAAGCTCTACAAAACTCAAACACAAAATGGCAATGGAAATCTTGACAGAGACAGCGGGAAGACATACCGACCCAACTAGTCATGAGAATAACAGCGACAACAGAAGCTATGTCCCAGATGACACTGACCTTCTGTATAGCATGGATCCACCTGTTTTTCTCCAACATAAACCTCACCCTGAGTGTGAGCAACCTTTGATGGAGGATCAAGAACATGTTCCATCTGTGCAGCATGGTTGCAAGATTATGACATAAACTTAAGCTAAGAACTTAACAGCAAGACTTACATGTTTATTTGTTAGATTTTATTGCGTTCTAAGTACATTATTCATTTAGTGAGAATATTAACCTGTAACAGCATGAGGACGTGCCTTTCGTTAAGGAGGGGGTAGTGTAGAGCCCAACATCGCAAGTATCAAAGTAGTGATGCTCCACCTTCTCCAGTATAGTGCAAGTTCAGCCTAGATGTCGGTGAACTCTTTTCAGTTTGTCTTTGCCAAAGAAAAAGTTTCCTTGTGAGCTGTGCTTTTCTTTGTGTTACTAGAAAAAATTTTTTATCATCATCAACTGTCGATGCCATTGTTTTATAAATATCTTCACTTGATGTTCGTCTTACTTCAGTCGTGTTATCTCTGTCCAACTCTTCCTGCATTATCTGAGCAAGTTTCTTGTCACTTTCAATTTACTGCATTTCTTCAATGGCGATATCCATGTGGTCCTTGTGATGGGCAATTTCCTCCACATAGTCTTGATCATGATCTGAAGTGTCTTCACAATTGCTTTATAACTCCTGACGAGTCTAGATCACTACCACTACACAAATACAACGTTATATTCTTGAAGTCCTTCCCAAGCTCAGTCTTGTATGACCTGGGCATGAACTGTGCATCTTGACAAACCAAGACATACTTTTCGTCCTCAGCGAAGTTGCGATGAAATGCAGTCCACTTTTCAATTCCTTTCGGCAGAATCTGAGCATATGTTGCATTTCTAGAAATTGAAATAGGAAGTCTTTCCCCATACGGTTTTCATTTCACCATTGACAATCTTTTTCTGCCCAATGTTAATTGTAACATCAGGGACAATACTTTTTGATTTTAAATTCAGAGCTACAGCTTCTCTTGCTTGTTTTGTCTTTCATAAAATCATCCAAGCTCATTATTTTCGGGAGCTTTGTTTTGCTACTTTTGTTTGATGGTGTACCGAATAAACTGCTGCTTGGAGAATTCTTCAAATTTCGCCTCTACTAACAGTTTCTTTAGTCTTAGAATTCCTACTTGGATGACCAACATCTACCTGCTCACTTTTGCAGTTCCAGCAATACCAAGACTGGAGATTTATTTTAACTGAACAATTTACACAAGACCTAAAGGAAAACATCATAATATTAAAGCTACAATCCTACATTAAAAGAAATTTATACCACAAGATGTTTGCAATACAACAGGGACCTCGTTCTTGGAAATGATTGTTATAATACTGTGTCTCCTGTTAACCTATTAACTGGGAATGTACCTAAATGCACCTACTATTTCACTTTGTCTAAACCAGGCTAATTACTCTGACTATTTTACACTGCCAGTTAATGAGTTAAATATCAGCTCATTTTGTTGTTATTTCTATGTAAAAAATACTATATAGATCTAATGAAGTACAGAGCAAATAATTGAACAATTATAAACCTTCCCAATATGAACTAATTGTCCAATCTACCACTGTTGTCTATCTTCTATACTAAAACAGTACCTTTGCTCCACTTTGAATTAAGGAGGTACTTTGTGTGATTCTATTGTATATTTGAAGCAAGGGGCAAACGAACACTAAAAAGTGTATCTTGATATTTTGGACTTCCCAATTAGCCTTTCTCGTATCGCCATATTTTTTTGGGGTACTGCCTTCTTCAGATCAAGGATTGTAAGCAGTGAATATGGGACTTTGTATTACTATAGTTGTAATAATCGTTATGAGTTAATTTACAGTTAAATATTTGAATAATTGTTCTCACATTGGCCCACATTGATTAATTTTTCACGTCGTTTACAAAAAAACGTACCACAAAATGGCGAATTTCAACCTGAGTAATGAGCGAATATTTATAATTGTAAAAACTTTATAACAAAGTACAACTACAGTCTTTGTTGAAAATATATCCAACATCATTATTTAGAAAGACTAAATATTGCAAAAAGAATAAGAAACAATAGTAAATAAAGCAAAAATACGTACACTTCCTCTACCTCTTCCATCTTTGGCCAAACCGGTGGGAAAACACAAAAAATGGTGGGAAAAAATATTTCACCAATTATTTCTCGAGTACCTCACAATTGTTACCAAGTTGTTCACGACAATATTCAAAAACCACAATATGAATACTAACGAGCGAATCTAAAGAACTTCAAGCTACCAACACTACAAAGCCGGAGACACGATTTGTGTGAAAGATTTTGTGTGATCAATCACACAAATTATACGGATTACTTCCTCAAAGGTACCAACAAAAGTACAATCTTAGGAGAAAGAAAACATTTAATATTCCTTGAACTAATACCAAGCGTTACCAAAATACTTTTATTCCATCGATGTGCAGCTTGATCAACAATAAACTTTAGAGATTCTATATGTCACAACATTTGTATATGTAGCTTTATTTATACTTATTTTATTGTCTTATATTTTTTCCTAATGTGAATTAATTATGCAATTCAGCTACAGGGCTGCGATGTAATTATTTTAATAAACTATCTATCTATCTATCCTATCCAGAAAGTTTAATCGCTACAAAAGAATGTTTGGTGACACCTGTGGGCCACCATAGAAAACAAAGATTGACTTCATCAAATCTCCACCATTCAGATTGTTTGACATTTTCAATCACCTTATATATCATGCATGGGATTATGACAAACAAGGACTCACTGCCTATAAATCGTATGAAGATTACCAGCTCTTCAAAGATGGGTATGTTCGCTTGTTAAAAACTTTAGCACTAAAAGATGCGGGAATTCATGTTTACGTGGCAAAGTTCAGCCAAGCATGCGATCTAAGACTGATGAGGGGAAAGATTATTATGATCTATGGTTCATCTTAGAATGAAAAGAACCAAATAAAGGAAGTGTGATTGAAGCTTTTTGTAAGTGCAAAAGTGGGAGAGATGGGAGTTGCAAACATTGGTGCTGCAATGTATTCTCTCGAAGCACTACTGAATTGTTCAGGAGAAAATAGTGTTACTAGTGGGCCTTGTCTTTGGATGGGCAAACCACAGTCCAACACTGAGCCTTGCAATGTAAAGAAGTTGGAAGTTGTCAAAATTAAGCCTCCTGCAAGCAAAAAAAAAAGAAAGTACACTTGGCTCCAAAATATTAATTTCGACCTAAGCAGCTCAAAATTCCACAAGATTCAATTGAAAGAAGAGCTTGCATCATTCACTGCAAGTGTGAGTGCTATTGATTCAGATTCTAGTCTTCCTTCAGGAACTCCCGTCATATTACCACTATTAAAAAAGTTGTATCTTCCAACAGCAACTACAGCAGGAGATGGAGATACTAAAAAGATGGATATTATCCCAGAACGTTGCAGAATTATACAAGAAAAGGTGAAAAAATATCTAGATGAAAATTCAGAACACAGCCCAGAACATTTCTTAAAGACACTTGCATTCACTGAAAGGGACATTAAGGATGTTGATGATGGGAGTGTAATGAGTGGCACACACACAAGCTGGGATTTCTATCTGCATCCAGATGCAAAGATATATATGGCAAATAACACTTGACAAGAACAATGACTCACCACCCACGGCACTTGCAAAGTCAGTTGTTACAAGTAAACCTTTTCAAACAAAAGTTATTCCAGATGAGCCACAAAATCCTAGGAATTGGGGGTTAAAACACGAGAACTCTGCAAGAGATGCTTATTTAGGTGTCCAGAATCATTTGCCCCACAAAGTCAAGTTAATTAGTCGAGGCTTCTTGATCTCATCAGTCAAACCATTCATGGGTGCCATCATAGATAGCAGAAGTTGTGAGTGTGCAAGTGAATGTAACCCAGTGATTGTTGAGTACAAGTGCCCAATGCTTCATAGAGATCTAGATCCAAAAGAAGCTTTCCTAACAGCTGAAATTGGTGGATGTATGGTTGTAAATAAACTTCAGGTGAAACAGAAAGCAAAATATTTCTATCAGGTACAGATGCAAATGTTTGTCCTTGGTCTTGAAGCATGTGATTTTGTTGTTTGTACCAGAAAGGGTATCAAATGTGTGGAAATTCTATTTGACCCACAGTTTATGTTAGATGTCTCAATGCAGCTGGAGCAACTCTGGATTAAATCAGATTGTGCCATTAATGCTATCAAGAGCTGCCAAGAAGAAAACAACACAATCTAGAGGTACTGATGGGAAAACAATAACCCATCATGGAGCTGCTGTGGAGAAGAAAACAAACTGGCCTCAGGGTAATTAGAAATTATCTACAAAATATGTAAATCACTAATCACATATCATTTGCTTATTTCTGTTTTTATTCGCAATACAAAGTGAACTGAACAAAACAATCAAAGACCAGTATATAGTCATAGTAGATGGGGGGGAGCAACCAGGACTGGTGAATGAAACTTCCTTGCAAATGGGGTCAACATTGACTCTCATGACACTGGATCCACATGTGCTGATGAACAACAACATTGTCACTATGTTGTTGATGTAAGCTACTAAATTTTAATATTCGGTATTTTTATGTATGATGGCCACAGCATATCTACATGTATGCCAATAGTTAGACAGATACAAGTTGTCTATGTGACTGTAACACACAAGGTATTGAAAAGAAATTTTCCTCTACACACTAGGTTGGGAAAATTATTCTTTTGCCTCAAGCAGTTGACCAATCACAAAGGCTTATTCACACCAATCCGTACTTTAATTGATATCTTAGACGTATTTTTCTTTTGCTAGTGATCAACTATGTCAATTTCCAATAATAGAATGTCTATTTTATTCAATATTGACCGGTGAACAAGATGGCATGTTTGCATCCAAGAGGTAAATATTGGGTTGGCAACTAAGTTCCCACCGTTTTTTTAAATTTTGGAATCTATTTTTTTCGAGAATTCTATTTTGGAATCATTTTGTAATCTATTTTGTTTTGTTTTTTTTTCGAGTTAATTTAAGTTAATTTCTGTTTATTTTCAGATCATTTAAATGGAATGTCAAGTTGAGAAAAACGAGCATTTTTGACACCTCCTTTTTGCTTTTAATCAAGGTTCTAAGGCCGCAAAAGCTGCTCGCGACATTTGTGCTGTGTATGGAGAGGGTGCCATAGCTGAAAGAACTACTCGTGATTGGTATGCCAAGTTCAAAAATGGAAATTTTTACCTCAAAGACGCACCTCATTCTGGTCGTCCAGTTGAGTTCGATGAAGAGCGATTAAACAAACTTTTGCATGAAAATTCTCGTCAAACAACAAGGGAACTGGCAGAGAAAATGGAATGCTCCCACACTGCTATAGAGAAGCATCTTCACTCGATGGGAAAGGTTCAGAAGTGTGGAGCATGGGTTCCGCATGCTTTAAGTGACAACAACAAAAATCAACGAGCCACAATCTCCGCTGGTTTGCTTGCTCGTCACCGCTCAACTCCTGGACACAAGCAACGATTTCTTTACCGAATCGTTACTGGCGACGAAAAATGGTGCCTGTACATCAATATGAAGCAGCGCAAGGAATGGCTTAGCCCCGGTAAACAAGCGACACCATGCGTGAAACAAGATCTTTATCCACGTAAAACGATGTTGTGCGTATGGTGGGACAGGGAAGGGATTATCCATTACGAATTGCTTGAACAGAACCAAACGGTCAACACGGCTATTCAAGCCAAAAGACCTATCGGCAGCATGGAGTTCTTTTGTTGCATGACAACGCCTGCCCTCATATCGCCAATATGACCAAGGAAGCCATTCAAACGCAAGGCTGGGAAGTGCTGCCACACCCGCCGTACTCTCCCGATTTGGCACCAACGGATTTCCACCTGTTTTGATCTCTTTCAAATGCTATGCGCAGAGTTTCGTTCAATACTGATGCAGAATTGAGAGCTTGGTTGGATGAATTTTTCGAGTCAAAACTGGGTGATTTCTACCGAGGTATTGAAAATCTTGTTGAATGTTGGGAAGAAGTTGTAAACAACAAGGGAGAATACATTATCGATTAATTAGTTGTTATTTTTTTATTAAACCTTTCAAAAAATTTAAATTTAAAAAAATGGCGGGAACTTAGTTGCCAACCCAGTAAATTGAATTTTACACAAACTGAAACTAAACACTTGCACGATTATTATAATTTAATTATATTAGTGCAGCAAATCAAAGTCATATTTTTATTTAGGCAAGAGAGGTTTAAAGTTCCTGAGAAATATTTTACCTCTGAACACTATCAGCAAGAATATGTGTTCATACTTATTGTGCACAGGTACAGTTAAATTATTTAATATGTATTTATGAGACCAAGGGAAACAATGTGTTTTGTTGACCCAAGACCACCGTTGACACTTGCTATATAACAAAAATAGTTAACATAGTTAAAGCTAAGTACATTACTATAACATTTATTTTCTTTCCTTTATTATAGCCTTCACTGGTTGCTTATGATAATCATTCCATGGTATGGTGCATGTTTTTTTGTGAGAATAATTGGAGAAACTGCAAACAGCAGTTTTATGTTTGATGTTTAGATTTTTTTGCCCGCAAGTGACAACCCGGAGTCACGAGTTTGGCATTTGTGGTTTGTGGTTATACAAAATTTTTAGTTTTAGTTGGCACCAATTTCAAGAAGATCATGTGTGAAATGGCTGCTGAAGTAAGGTAAGTGCAAATATGTCATGTACAATACCTTTTTTGATGTTTCTTGGTGGTTTATGAGTAATTTTAGAGTAATGATCACATCTTTAAAGACTTTTCAATCTTTTCCAAAAGAAATGTTAAAGATATTGTGGATGTGACGATGTTGCAAGACAGCAATTCAAGTGACAGTGATTTAAGAAATGGCTCTATATGACTCATTATTTTTCAAGAAAAAAAAAACATCTACCAGACGTCTTAATTTGGAAGACGTCTCTGACACATGCTGCGAAGAAATGTTTAGGTATAAGGGCCCGTTTAAACCAGGCCAATGTTGCACAATGTTAGATGAGAATTTTAAATGAAGTCAAAGCAGTTCAAACGCATCCAACATGTTGCATCCAACAAAGTTGTTGGCCTCGTTTGATCTGACCCTAAAAATCATCTGCAATATGAAAATAAGTATTACAAACTTAAGTTGGTTTAATGTTGATTGATGAATAGATTTCAAAAATGAGACATCAAACAACTTGGTGCAGCTCTTCAACTTCCAGATCACTACATATACAGACAAGGAACCAAAGTGTCTGGTATTGAAGCACTAATGATTCTCCTACAAAGATTTACCTATCCCAACAGATTATGTGACCTTGAAAGAGTGTTTGGGTGACAGACATCTGAACCGAGATTAATCATTAACAAGGTAGACAAAAGAAATATGTGAGGATCATACACATTGAAAATGTGGAAATGATTACTTTATTTATATCTTAGATACTATATGGCCATTTCAAAAGGAAAGAGGAACTCAGCCATCCAAAAAAAAGTTTCAAAAACTCTCCCAATTTTGTTTTCCCCTTAACATGCAGAGACTGAATTTACCTTTTCAAGTTAGTTCTGCAAAAAAAAAATGGATTTTTAAAATTGGGAGCCCTTTGCAGAAGCTTGGGCTTAATTTCTGTGTTTTTGGATAAAATTTACCTTACAGCTTAGAACACCAAAAGAATTACTAGAATTGGCTTATTACACATTTAAAGAAAACGATATATTTTTTGAAAACATACATGTTTCGACAACTTCAAGATGCCATCTTCAGTGCAGAATGAATGATGTGAGGTAATATGATATGATAATATATGAGTTAGGATATGAATAAATTATTTACAGTTGATGAGGAAGTGATCTGCTTACAAATACAGGATATTTGCATAAAGTGATGATAGGTGTATTTAAACTGAAAATAGTATTGAAGTGATGAATTTGGACGTTGAGATCGGGATTGATTTTGTTGATGTGAAGAGCCTCTTTGATTTTGAGGGAGAAGGTTGAATGAGCGGAGTCGATCATTTTAAAGCAAGAGTGTGAAAATTGCTTTTTACAAGAGGGAGAGGCGTGAAGATGTTTGTAGATGTTTGAGTTTCTGTCCGTATTCGTGTGTTCCTTAATCCTGCTAGTTAATTGTCGAGAAGTTTCACCGATATAGCGGGAGTTACATCCTGCACAGGAAAATTGATATACTACCATAGATTTGGAAAGATCAGGAATTGGATCTTTGAAACGAAAAAGGCTTTTTATCTTGTAAGATGTAAAGATAAGTTTGACTTCAATGTCCGTGCAATAGCATTTAATGAGTTGTGTTAGTTTATGTTGTGTGTGCCGTGAGTAATCACCTATATAAGGCAGTTTGAAATAACGTTTGTTGCTAGTTTGTTGTTCACCATTTAAGTTGGTTGCGGAGTTAGTGGAGTCGATGTTATTGTTGTTGTTTACGTAGCATTGTATAGTGTTGTTAATGAAATGAAAAGGAAAAGAGTTGCATTGTAAGGTGAAAATTATGTTCTTTAAGTCCTGTTGAAAGCCATTTTCTGTGTTATTCAATTTCCGTGCTCTGTCTATCAACGTTTGTATCAGTCCAGTTTTGTAGGTTAATGGTGTGAAGCTAAAATAGTTTGTCAATAGTCCTGTATACGTTGGTTTGTGGTAGGTAGAAGTGACACAGTTATCATGTGATTTAGTAAGTGAGACATCAAGAAATGGCAGTTTGTTGTCTCGTTCCATTTCGTATGTAAAGTTTATGTTGTCGTGCTGTTTGTTGATGGAATCGAAAAATAGTGTAGCCTCAGTTTCGTCATTAAAAACACAGAAAATGTCAACATATCTGCGATAAAATAAAGGTTTATTGTTGTTGTAGTCGTTAATCTTGTTTCGTTTGTGAAAACCCATAAAAATATTAGCTAAAGTGGGTGCTAAGGGTGAACCCATACTTACCCCGTCCGTTTCGTCGTAGTACTTACTGTCAAATAGAAAATGCGTCTCAGCAGTAGCATGTTAAATAATTGTTTTAGTTCTGTTCTGTTGATGGTAAATGTCGGGTTGTCAGTAAGAATTAAAACAATAGCGATATCTATAGTTTCGGTTAGTGGTATGTTATGGTATGGTACTTTGTTGCTACTGAGAAATTGGCTTATTCTTATTAAAATTTGCTCATAAATCATACATGACATATGTTTTTAAGGATTTTGACCAAACATCACTCATGGTATTTTCCATCATACTGTGTTGGGGTCTTAAACTTGCCTTGTACGAGATGTCATGTCACTCACGATTTTGACAAAGAAGTTTTATTATCTAAAAGGAACTATCCATTAATGTGTGTTAGTATTAAGGAGTAGAGACACTTTATGTTGCTCTGCTATATGGCCACATTTAAGCCTTCCATGCTTCCTTGTTCAACCACAAATTAAGTGAAATGTTATGTCATGTCACTTACAATCTTCTGAGAAAGTTCAATCCCTCAGGATTGGAATCTACTCCACAGACCATGTTTATTTGTTTACTGAGTGAATTTACATAGAATGCACAAATGCTCAGTGATTATAAAAACAGCTACCAGTATAGCTTAGGTTCATAATGGATGCAACAGCTAAGTTAGATGTACAATTGTTTGATAATTGACTTGACAAGAGCAACCAAGGTGAAAAAAATACAATTAAAACCTCTAAGTCAGGATTTTTAAGAATGAACAAGTGTCTGTTCTTTGTAGCTATATTCTTGGAAAAGAAAAACATGTTTTAAAGAAGTTATTGAAAGATAAAGTATTTCTATTGCAGTCAAACCCTTACAAATTATAAGACAAATCAGGATATATTTGCTTAAATACAACAGACTACAGTACATTTTCCTTCTGTGGCTACAGCTGGACATCGATACAGGAAGTATTTTTTACTTTTGTAGTATGATTGATGAATTTGGTTAATTTTTTGTGTTTTTGCCAACTTGGTGTACATGGTAGCCATTTCTTTTCTAAAGCTGCTTTGATGGTGCATGTCAGCTTGTGTTTGAAGACAGTATGTACAAGTTTTTATCATCTCGATATTATTTCGATGAATCTTAAATTTGAAACATACAGTACAGAAATAAGATTATGGCAAGATAACATGAAAAATCTTATGAAACAGGAGAGTTTTGCTGGCAATAGATTTTCTTATTTTGTGACTTCCCAATACTAAGAAGTATTAATTAAAAATTCTATTTTCTATAATGCCACAATTTTTTGGTTATGACATAGTGTCCTACCCACCTTTTTGCAGGGGGGCTAACATTTTTGAAAAATTGGCAAAAGGAGTGGGGGCTAGCTAAATTTGAAAGCAAAGGCTGCTGATACCTTGAAAATGTACTTAATACAATCTTAACACAATGCTGTTTTAGATCATGGCACCAAAAACACCTGCAGAACACCAAAGAAAACACTTTGAAAAGCTGAAAGCAGAAGGGAAGTATGAAGAGTACAAAAGAGTGAGCATTAAAACAAAAGATGAATCCTGATGAAATAGTGCAGCATTGCCTGAAATGAAAACTTGAGCAAAGAGCACATAGGCAATGTAAAAGGCAAATAAACTCAACTCCAACTACTGGAAGCCCAGCATACAAATCTAAGAGCACTGAAGCAAAAGCTACCAATAAAGCTGAACGTCATTTTCTGAAATGTCCTAGAAAGAAGAAAGGAGTTTTTAAAAATCTGGCTGTGAAGTTATTTCCTGGAGAAACCATATTCCAAAAGAAGATGCAAAAAATTCCTTCTGTCCTAACTGATAATGTAAAAGCCATGTTAGAAGATTTCTACTGTTCTGATATTGTATCGTCACTCCGTCCAAGTATGAAGAACAAACATATAATATGTGATGAACGTGGCTGCAAGATCAGAGATGAAAATGGGGATGTTGTTAAACTACAGAGGTGCTACATGATGTACACTCTCAGTGAAGCTTTCAAACTGTTTCGTGATCAATATCCTGAAATAAAGATCAGTCGTTCTACCTTCTGTAACCGTATGCCAGACCACATCATGTTAAGAGCTAACACGCCAGCAAACATGTGGCTCTTGGTTTCTGCAGTGGATCCACCTGTGATTGATTTATTACAGCATGTTGTGTATGATGTTAAAAGCCAACGATGCATGCTACAGTCCTGTGAAAGTTGTTGCAATTTGTCATTGTGGAAACAGTACTGCGAGAACACATTCACTGAAGGAGACCTTCAAGAGGAAATCAGTTATCGCCAGTGGATAAACATTGATTGTGGCCGACTTGAGTGCTCTAAAACATCACAGACTGTTTCTGATGCTCTAGAGGCAATTAATCAGAAACTTGAATATTATCTCTTTCATGTTTTCATTAAACAGTGACGGTCACAATCATTTGAACAAAGAAGAAAATTTGAAGGATGGACAAGCTCTGTTTCACTTTGACTTCAGGGAAAATTACTCATTCGTGCCTCAGGATAAAGTACAAAGTGGTCATTGGGACCATACTTCATGCACCTTGTTTACAATGAAGGTTCACTAAAAAGACAACAAAGATGGTCTTTTAAAGGAAAAAACATATGTTGTTGTATCAGATTACATGAACCATGATAAGTATGCTGTATCAAAATTTCTTGAAACCATTTCTGATGAGTTTGCTAATGTCCCGCCAGAGTTACATATTAATCAATGCCTTTTGCACAGTGATGGTACAGCCCAGCATTTTAAAAAGAAATATTCACTTTGTGCCTAGGCTTTAATGGAGGGAGATGTGGAGTGGTATTTCAGTGCAACTTCCCATGGTAAAGGAGACATAGATGGTTTAGGTGGTACGTGAAAAAACTCTTGCTCGCTCTATTGATCCTCAAAACTCGGTTGAATTTGCTGAGTGTGCTGCTGCTGTGTGCCCAGGCATTAGTATTCTTCATTGCTTGAAAATAGATGTTGAAGAAGTCGAACAATCTCTTGATCAGACCTGGTGCACTGAGAATGGGACTATTCATAGCATTTCTGGAACACAAAAAGCACATTTTTTCATCAAAGTTGCCCTTACACAATTTGTTTCCAAACAATAACTGCCGATGCTTCAGACTATGCAGAATTTTCCTTTAGGACTGGCAAGGTAGTGAAGAAACCCTCCACTTTCAATTACAAGCAAGGAGAGTAGGTAAATGTCAGATATGATGGACAATGTTATATAGCTATTATTCTCAATGTCAACAGCAGTGAAAAGCTTGTTAGTGTCAGATGTCTTAAAGAGCACAATAATAATTGGTGGATACTTGAACCGCAGGTTGATGCAGTGTGGTACACTGACTCTGATGTTCTTGGACACTCAGAATATGAACCTGTGATGGATCAAAGGGGAGCATTGTATAAGCTAACAGAATAGAGAAACTTGTAGTCAAACAAACAAATTTTATTCTTAAAGTGAAGCATTTTTTGCTCTCCGAAAATTACCAAATATTTAATGAACCTTTAAAAAAGGGATACCATTGCACTGCAAAACGTTTGTAGAACTTGAAGGTTTTAGAAACAAAAGATGCTTCATTAGTTGTAAAATATTCAATTATAGTTGTATTGCAAATGTTTCAAAGAAGTTATTCAGTATATTAACTAAGCTGGAATTTTTTGTCGTGTCACTCACATTAAACATATTAAAAATATGGAGAACATCTTTATAAAATAAGATTAAATTTAAGTTTGCTCACTATCCATGAAAACATTGATGGAGCCATTAGTTTGGATGAAGTGTAGTTGAGCACGAATTTTTAATTAAGTAAGGTTGCCCAGAAATGTACTTCCAAAATTTGTTGTGTCACTCGCGCAACTATTTTTGACCATAATTTGGGGAATAAATGTACCAACTTCATCAAATTTTCAGTGTAGTTGCTGTTACATATAAGATTTATACTGAGCATAAGATTTCTTAATAAAATGTCTCTTTTCAAAAGTTACAGGTCCAAAATGGTGTAAAAATGTTCTGTCACTCACGTTTGGAAATGGACATGGATGACTACAACAATAAGTAATCTGATTTACTTGATAACAGAAATACTTACTCTCTATTAAAAAATAACCCCACAAAAACCACTGAACGCAAACTCAACAAAATATTACTTGAGCTTAAGAAATCGGAAAAAATAAGCAAATCTCTTTACAAACGACTTCACAGCAGTGACGGTTTACCACCTAGATTCCATGGCCTTCCAAAAATACACAAACCTCAAATACCACTAAGAACTATCGTACTTTTTGTTGATCCAGCTATCTGGCTAACATCCTAGAACCTCTTGTTGGAAACACAAATTGTCATGCGAAAAACTCTTACGAATTTGCAAGCTTTATTAAGGACATTAAACTAATGGAAGATGAAGAACTGGTTTCATTTGATGTAGTTTCGCTTTTTACAAACATACCAGTAGATCTTGCTATCAGAGTCGCTGAACTACACCTTTCTAATGACACAACTCTCGCTGAAAGAACTCCCTTAGCTTTTACTGACATAATAGTACATTTTGAATGTTGCTTATCCTCAACTAATTTTTTATTCCGCGGTAAACATTATTGTCAAGTTTTTGGCACCGCCATGGGTTCGCCAGTCTCCACCATCATGTCATGGAGGATGTCGAACAACGAGCTCTATCCTCCAGTGCTATAAAACCATCATTTTGGAAAATATACATTGATGATGTTATTTCGGCAATGAAAAAACATGAAATTCCACTTTCTAGGACATGTTAATAGTATTGAACCGTCTATAGATTTCACTGTAGAACATGAAAGTGATTCTGCTATAACCTTCTTAGACACTCTGATCAAACACAAATCTGACAGGATGCTGGGTACTGAAGTTTACCGCAAGAAAACACACACTGATAAATATCTAGATTTCAACTCGCATCATCCAATCGCCCACAAGAGAGCCATTGGAAAAACCCTTTTACAGTGGCCTAACGTGATACCCAACACAGCTAAATCAAAACATAAAGAAACTTAACATGTGTTTAATGTTCTTAAGAACAATAACTATCCACAGAAATTTCTGGAAAACTCGTCAAACAAAAAGTCCTCCATCAACAATGGTAACAACAAAATGGAACTGAGTGGTTTTGCAGTAATACCATATGTTAAAGGAACTTCGGAACCAATCAAAAGAATCTTAGGTAAATACAATGTACAAACGGCACTTAAACCTTTTACAAAACGTTGGGGCAAATATTTCCGAAACCAAAAGACAAGCTTGAAAAAGAACAAATGAAAGGCATAATTTACTCCCTTCCTTGTCATGATTGCAAACAAGTCTACATTGGACAAACGAAGTGGCAATTCAATTCGGAACCTGCTTGAAAGAACACAAAAGCACATTGTCGGTAAAACGGATAACCGACTCAGCTCTAGCAGACCATACTTTCAAAACATCCCACAAAATTGAATGGAACAATGCTTCTATTATCTCATGTAATCCTCACTATCATCAAAGGATTTGCTTGGAAGCATGGCATATTAACAGCAAGGATTATGCCATAAATAGAGATGATGGGAATCTATTTCCAGAAGCTTATAAACATGAAAATGCTAGCGGTGCTATAAATACGGGTACAACTCCAGACTATTCTAACCCCTGATGAAGACACAGTAACATGAGTGTTGAAACATTGGGAAAAAAAACAGTATTGACTAATCTCATAGTTAATACTTCCAGACATAGAGATTCTTCTAGCTTCTTCTTTACTTGTTTTTCCTTTTCTTTCTCAGTTTGCTTTCTACTGTTCTTCTTTCCTTCTTTATATTTCTGGGGAGATATCCAGTGACCTCTTATATAAGATGAGATACCCGGTGACCCCGCTTAGTATTAATTCTCAGGAAGATACCCAGTTACCGTGTTTTAGCAGTAATCTTGGGGAGATAGCTGGTGATCCCTGAATCTAGGGGAAATTTCTGGTGACTCTATTTTAGTCTTTAATTGAGAAATGTTTTCAAGCAACTTGTATGTACCTTTCACTGGCCACCAAACCAGAGTAGCACTACCTATAAAAATGACTAATAGTTCACCTGGTTGTGAAAAAAAGACTATTCACTCTCTAATTCCTCCACGAGTTCTTAAGAATAAACTTCACTTGTTATTGTGGCTTTGAAAAAGAAAGAAGCAAAGAAATGTGTTTTTACTGTGGTCATGATATAATGAGTGAGATAAAAAAAAGTCTGTAGCAGCAAGCAAACCAACCAAACTGTGCTTAAAGCATATGTCCTGATTGGCAACCATGAAATGAATGTCTTCTTTGAAAAAGTATATTGCAAAGTTAATTTAGTTTGGATTGAAGAGGTAAAGTTAGAGGCTTTGTCACATTCTCGTAAAAACTTAAACCTTCATTTGTATTTTCTATACTGTATGTAACAACATGCAAATTTATATGGTTCTAGATAAAGTCATAGTAGAACATAATTTGGTCTGTTTTAGCCAAGCAAATTTACCAATTGATAATATACATTTAAAAAGGTGTTTGATATTTGATTTACAGTACTTGTTAAGCCATTGTAGAATTGTTCGTTGGAGTCTGGCTGTTTCAGTCAAGGAACATGAATTTGAATTCAAGTACACACGGCCATTCAGAAATTAAAATTGTAAACAATCAACTATACTGAGCAAAATAAAGCATTGCAAGGCTAGTCTGTAAGCCATTCCTGTGCTGGAAATATTTTACAATAAAGATTCCAGCACTTTGATACAGCAAAATTTCCTTGACATTTTAAAAGGCAAACGAGCCCTAGAACAAAATTTAAAATGTTCTGCTAAGAGATTATAATATATTGGAATGTAGATGCAACTGTTATGGAATAGCATAGGTATAACTTTTAATGAAAAATTTATTCAAATTTAGTATAGGTGAATATCAACATGAAACAAGAATGTGTAGGCACAGCTAATTATTTGAAGTCATAAATACAACATCATTATATATTTACACAAACAATACAATGTATTGCAAGATAAAGCTGTATGTAGTAATTAATTATGATATATAGGGTGTTCTTTAGCCAGCAGCTACAAAAAATTCAGTAAGTATTTTCTTAAAGAATTTTTCAATAGACACTCTAGATAGAAATTAAAGGCAAACTGCCTTGACAGTACTTTGTCAATGTAAATCAGCATAAAATGTTCAGAAGGTGTTTATGTAAAACAAAAAAACTCTTGGCTTGTAAAATACCCTATATATTAAAAAGCTTTTGTTCAGTTCGAATTAATTTTATACAAAATATAAATAAAAGTTTTCCCTTAGTATATCAATATTGAGTAAATTCACCCTCAAAATTTCATCTTCCAACATATATACAATAAAAAACTTCTCACTATTAACAACTTTTACATGACCCTTTCCTTCCTTAAGCTTTTTCTCAAACCCCCCACATTCGACAAATCTAATAAATAAAAACACAAGCCTTCTAAATTTTGTAAAATTTAAGGTAATGGTCTGTGAATGTTCATTAACTTCCAAACCATATCTCGACTCTCCCAGAATGGTTTTGTGAAGGTTAAAAACCTCCCGAGACATGGCAACATCACAGCAAATTATCCAAGGATGGATTTTGCTCATTCTTGGCGTCAAACGCCGGTGAATTGCAGAATTTTTACGCTGCATAATTCTTTCCAGAATGGGATACAAGTTCCCTTGTTCATACATTGGCTGACTTGAAGACTGCAGTATTAAGCTTTAATCTCATCTTCAACTAACCAATCCAGCTCTGCAAATGTACGAGATAAATCACGCAAATTGTATCGGTTCGATGTCCTTTCGAGTAGATTTGATTTTTCATGCTCCAATGCTTTTTTTAAGGCTGCTGATGACCTCGTTTTCTGTCGGACCTGAATTAGCTGCCATTTTGGATTCTAGGTAATTAGGGCTCCATGCTTTTTGGGGTGATAATTTCCAATAACTTCCATTTGCAAGGGAAGAGCCGGCAACAAAAGCAAAACATAGCGTTCTCTGTCATCGAGTACACAAGCCAGTCACGATGAACATTATTGTTTTGATACCATTCCTGGTGGAACCCGTGACCGTTATCATCTTTTGGAAATGGTCCCCCTCAGGCTGGCAAGGGTCATACCTCACTATTTCGGCATACAGCGGCATTTATGTTAATGTCTCGATAGTTCGCAGGATCAGTTGGATATTTGCCAAGTGATGTGAGCCATACTGTAATCTCACTTTCATTGGATTCCTCATTTTCACCTCCGTTGGTTTTCTCAGCCATTGTGTCATCTGTATCGTCATCGACCGTGCTGCTTTCATCTCGCTGGGACACTGATGGCGGTGGCTTTGGTGTTAAGACTGCGACATTTGACGTAGATTGACTAGATTCTTCCTCAGGTTTACTACACGTCCGCGACTGTGGCTCAGTGGAGGTGGATTGCTCGCTCACAGCTCCTGTTTCTGGAATGGTGGTCTTTGGTTTCTGCTGCGCAAACGCAAAAGGACTATCAATGGCCCTGAAGAGCTTGTAGGGGATATGGCGACGAGCTTTTGTCATTTCGCTGTGGTACTTCTCATTGTGCTTTTTCCTGTAGTTGCTGTCAAAAGTCATATGACACACGGAACATTCTACTTTTCTCCGTTTGGTCTTACCTTGACCAAACATGACGTTTAAAGTCAGGCAAGAAGAAGCGGTGCTTTGCGAGATCGTCAAAATAATCTGTCCAGCAGGCCTATGATATAATATATAATGATTCAGAGACTCAGAGTTGAGAATTGTGTTTATCGCATGACGCAAAGAACAGAGAAAAGCCGACGCCACGATTCTAGGTCACTTTACTTACCTATATCTGTTTAACTTTTATTGATGAAATGTCACAAATGAGTTCGCAAACGGGATTGTGAACAGAATGAAACTGTATGTAGAACAAAGCTATAACTGTATAACACTCTATGTTTCTAGTCAAACAACACAACTCAACAAGTGAAATATGAGATTTTACTCCGCAGCTAGTAAACAGCTGTCCATCGGAAATAATTAGTGACAGTTTATGGACAATATGGTCAACACTGACAACATGTGAAAGTTCTTTCACAGTTTGGTAAGCTGTTGCCCACGTATAGACCAGTGTAAAATATTTAGTGACAACATACAGCACAGATGCTGCAGAAAAACGAAACAGACATTGTATTTGTATCATTAACTATTTACTTTCTTGGTAAGAATGGTTCTAAAGTACAAATATATACGTGTGAATAATTAATTACTTTGCCAGTTCGCTTCAGAATTTCCGACAAGCTTCCAAATTTTCCGACAAATGGCACCCAAAACATCGAGTGGGGGGCAGTCGCCCCCCCTGCCCCCCTGTAGCTATGCCACTGTACGATGCAGCAACAGTTTAGAAACTGCAACTCTTTCTTGCAGCCAATCTGCTTCTTACTGTTGTTTTGCTGATTGTTTTCTCTCAGGTTGCGTTGATTGAGGATTGAATATTACCAGCAGTTGCAGTTCTATTATGCAAAGAAGTTATTTTTATGAACCAATCCTCTTGTGATGTAGTACACCTTGGTTTCCCAGAATAGGATTTAGTTTTTCTGAACCTTTCCACACTCCTATCTTTGCAGCAATTTGTCCTCCAACTCCTTCGCTTAGCTCTTTACCCATCCTTGACGCACATGTGTGTAGAGAATTAGGCAAACTTATTTTGAAATTATATATGGCAAAATATTTAGATGACAGAAGGTGGGAGACAATTGCAGATCTCAATGCATATGCTCAAGTAGCTAATGCAAGATTATTTTTCATAAGATACACTTTTCTCAATTTTGGCACCCACGCATGTATATCTATATGTATATATATATAACTAACTACAGACGGAACTGTTCCGGCCTACTGGGCCTCATCAGTGTAGTGCTGACAAGCAGGATGGAGAAGCCTATATTATATAGGCAACTCAAATGTCCCACACGTGGTAGATCTAAGCCCTGGCAGAGTGCTCTAACTAGAGACTACTCTAATATATATATACCTATATACTATAGGTATATACTATATATATATATATATATATATATGTAAGTAAATTTCATCTTACTAAGTGTAGATGTTTGTAAGCTTGGATATATGTATGTTGAAAAGTTTGTTCTCAAGCTTTTATCTCAGAAAACTTCTGAGCTCCCCAACGGGAATCGAACCCGTGTCTCCCGATTGCCGGTACGGTTGTTTTGCCACTACACTATAGGGTCTCAGACGGCAAGTATGATGTTAATTCGGGACCTGGTTCGAAATGTTGATATGCCTCTTTCGTACTTGAAAGCTGAACATACCTGTAAATGTGATATATGTAAGTAAATTTCATCTTACTAAGTGTAGATGTTTGTAAGCTTGGATATATGTATGTTGAAAAGTTTGTTCTCAAGCTTTTATCTCAGAAAACTTCTGAGCTCCCCAACGGGAATCGAACCCGTGTCTCCCGATTGCCGGTACGGTTGTTTTGCCACTACACTATAGGGTCTCAGACGGCAAGTATGATGTTAATTCGGGACCTGGTTCGAAATGTTGATATGCCTCTTTCGTACTTGAAAGCTGAACATACCTGTAAATGTGATATATGTAAGTAAATTTCATCTTACTAAGTGTAGATGTTTGTAAGCTTGGATATATGTATGTTGAAAAGTTTGTTCTCAAGCTTTTATCTCAGAAAACTTCTGAGCTCCCCAACGGGAATCGAACCCGTGTCTCCCGATTGCCAGTACGGTTGTTTTGCCACTACACTATAGGGTCTCAGACGGCAAGTATGATGTTAATTCGGGACCTGGTTCGAAATGTTGATATGCCTCTTTCGTACTTGAAAGCTGAACATACCTGTAAATGTGATATATGTAAGTAAATTTCATCTTACTAAGTGTAAATTTCATCTTACTATGTTTTGAAGCTTGCATTTACTCATTATATAATACAACATATTTTATTTCATTTGCAGTATAACAGCATTGTATTCATATGAATATCTTAAATTAATCTCCAACCTCATGTATTTGTTATTCTTTAGCTTATTATTTGTCTTTAATTTCATCATTTGAAATATTATAAAGATAGTCGTCCATGATTGTCTTCATGTCATTGCGGTTTGGATTATAAAAGGTTACCAACTTACTTATATTCTTGCCATATGGTTTGGCAGTAAATAGAATTCAACTGTTGCATAATAACAATTGTTGACAAATTTAAATGTCTAGCACTAAAAGCTAATCTAACCAATTCAGAAATGTGGTTTTTAACATCCTGACAAGCGGCACAATCATCTAATTTAATTAAATTATTCAATCCTTTATACACGTCAACAATATACTTGATCGCATTGAATTGCAACAAAATCGTTTTCTTCAACATATTTTCATTCCTGGTACATTTTATTAAAATCAAATGTTGGACTTATCAGAATCATATAATCAAAGTGGTTTTTATAATCCTTCTCTAACATATCTAATAAATATTTTGTTTTACCACAAGCTGTCATTCCAACAATAAGCATGTTAAACGGTTCCATGGATTATACATCATAATTAGTATTGGGTGCTTTGAAGATCGTTATTGATGAAATTTACAAGTCCATCACTCATAACGAATATATAGCAGTTTATGTTTGCAGAAGTTACTTTCTTTTTTAATCTCCAATAGTATCCCATTTTGGGTATTTACAATCTCCTGTTTTATTGGTTTCTTCATTACTCCTCAAGTCAATCACAAGGGCAAAGTGGTGTTTGTAGAATTCCTCAATTGTCATAAATTGATCTTTTAGCCTCATCATAAAATGTTAGCATTGGAACACCTTCTATGGTTAATCTAATCTCTGTGATATTTGGATAAACATACTCTTTGCTATCAGAAATGCTTGCATTGGTGAAGAGCAACACAATTGATTTCATTGATCTACAGGAGATGTTTATATTTTTATTTACCAAGATACTACTCTTATCCCATACAATGGTTTTTAGAAGTGTTATATGATTATATGAAAGACTTCTCCCTCTGTTATAAAGATATAAAACTTGATTGGCTGAATCTTGGTTGTCAATTGTCTCATGCTTAAGTTCAAGGTTCTCTAGAGAGTATTTAGCAAGGGTTTGATTGTTTTATGTGACCCTAATTTGATCTGATGATGGTAAAGTCAGTGTAGATCTAAAATCGTTATTCACTGAAAATGGAGCATACAGACCATGATCGCCTATAATCTTATCTAAACATTTTTTTTTTTTCGTTTGTTAGAATAAATAGAATACGTTAGAGCATCAGATAGTTTTTGTGGATTTCCACTACTAGCATGTTGATCATCTCCACTTCTGAGTTTTCTAAAATTAGTATTCGCAATGCCATACTCTTTCATATCTAAACATTGCAAGTATCTTTTCCATAGGTGCTTGTAAACATTCATTTTTTTCTCCACCATTATTATCATAAACGATCTTACTTGCCAAATAAGTTTGTAATCTTTTTTTCAATAAAGCTGACAGGTTGTTCATGAAAGTTGACTTGGTGTTACTAACCTTAAAACTAAACAAAAGGTGAAGGCTGCCAGGTACCAAACAACTATCCATTTTTAACTTTGGAATGTCTGTATATAATTCCTCAGAAAGAATAGCTTTATTAGGATTCATAGTTATAGTGTCTTGTTCAACTGCCTTTAACATCAGACATATTACTATGCTGAAACTCAGGTATGAATTCTGATTTGCTTTTATTAATTGGTATATATTATAATATATATTTTATTTTCTTGTTGTAGCATATAAAACCGTTCCACCAATTATTAAAAATATATGATCTCCTAGGAAATATAAAAATCCACCACTTGTCTTTTTAGCAATATCTTCAGTTTCTTAACAGGAACTGAAAGTTTTAATTTTGTTCCTAGTTTTGGAGGTTTAACAACTAAATAATTTCCTGTTTTCTTCAAACCTAATGCAAGTCCTGTTATTAAGGTGATTAATGATATTCCATTTGCTGTTATAGCCCTCACTCTTTTCATAATTTTATTAAGCTAATTTTTTCTATACTCTTCATAAAATTTATCCCAATCATTATTTGTAAACTGTCCATTTTCTGTTTTATATGTTTGTTTGTCAAACCAAGTCCTATTTCCATCTTCTTCTTTTACACTATATATAATTTCATGATTGGTTATCAATCTGGAAACTAATATAGTCTTCCTCATCTTCATATTATGTTCCTCAAATAGGTATTTTATGAATTTTGGATCGGTATATTCAGGCAATTGTTTTAAGAGCATGTGGGATATATTCAAATAACTATTAACATAATCTTCACAGAAAATACTTATCATTGGTTGATTATACTTTGTCATTATCGATGTAATAAAGAATAATCTTCTCAAAAGTCTGTTTCATTTTCAATTTCATCAACTTCTTCGTTTTCATCTCGCTGGTTATCCAAATCATTCAATTAAATTTCTTCTGCCATAATTTATCATATCTTTTCGACATTCCATTAATTGGAGGACATAAATCTGATATTTTTTCATCATATAACACCTGATAGGAATGATATGTGAATTTACATTGTTGGATTTTGTCTGATATATACACTTGGATACATACTCCACAACCGCTCATTGAAAGCGAGGTGTAGTGTGTGATAGGAGGTAATGAAGTGTCTACTATTGTGAAAGAGATAGAAGTCATGTTTAAAAATAATAAAATTTTCTTAAATCTCTTATATTTCCATTCATAACAAACACTCAACCGATGGTAAAAATTTAATAATTTTTTAATTCTGTCTACCTGATTGCTGCTTAAATCTTTTGATATTATGTTGAATACTAACCTATGTCATAAATTTATTGATTGATTTTGTACCAGTTATCACAGAAGCATTTGTGATAACTGGTACAAAATCAATCAGCAAAATCTCAGATTCAGTCATTGTGTTTGTATATAAAATAAAAAGATTTATCAACCCCAGATGGACTCAAATCTCTGAACGTCATTTTTGTTGATCCTTCCTAACTAATAGATGTAAAATTAACTAATTTCTGGCCATTACAAAACACATATTAAGCATTCGACCCTCCATCTACATCCCAATGAACTGACAAGCAGGCCCAAGTATTTAATTGAATAATGTCTGATTTGAGTTTGTAATATGCTTGGTGTCTAACATTTCAACCAGTGGTAGTGGACCCAATTCTGATAAAGTTCCCGCCATAACTGACAAGTAAATCATGGGTGGGCAAAAAATAAATAAATTTATCAACCCCATTCTGGCTCCAATAACTATTTGCATCATAGCCAGTCAGTTTATAGACAATAAACACATTAACGATATCAGGTTTATACCACTTATCATTCTCTGTGAAACATTGAATTTAAGAAAGTATCTTTTGTTCACTCTTTCATTGTCACTAGCTATTGTTTTCAATTGCATAAGTTCACTCAGAGTCTGATTGTGTAAAACAAACACTTTTCTACTTGAATCAAATAATACCTCAGAGGAGTTTCCATGGCAGTGCCCTTTTGGGTATAATACTCCCAAATTTGGGTCTCAATTACATTAGTGTTAATATATCTTACTTATACCATTGGTATCATCTATAGGAGCCTTAAGTCGTTTTATACAATTTAAATTCATATCAATATTACCGCTCATACTTCCTCCAACTTATCTTCATATCCAAAACATATACTCATTTTATATTACACAATATATTTGCTTATTAAATATCTGGAAGTAGAAGACACTAACATTATTACAGCTAAATAATTATTGTTGTTCATGGATTGTGGGATCTTTTGGTTGGTATTTTTTAAGTTCTAACTTATTAGATACTTCCTTATGAATTCTAGGTTTGACAGATTGTTTATCGAGAGTTTCTAAATGATTGGATGGTGTTTCCTGATGAACTTTTTTTTTTTGTTGGTTATTAGCACTTCCAAAATAATTGATACTAATGTTTCCACCTAATTTCATAACTGAGTTAGCTACTCTTAATTGATTATTATAACCAATAATTGGGGTTTTCAAAATAATATCAGTAGGGATCAACCATAACCTTGAAGAAATTGCCATGTTTAGAATAATGTTAGTATCACACTAATGCTACAATTCATATTATTTATCAATGTAGATGTATCATAATTAATAATAGAATCTTCAACAATCTGTCGAAAGATGATGCACGATTATTAATAATTGGTTGTCTTGAAGAGGTTGAGCTCCTAAAATTTAATATAAGTATGCTTCTATACTTTTAATTTTATGAGTTCTAATCTGTTTCTTGTAAAACTGGTCTCTGATATGAATTTATGATCATTTTGAATATCTTGTACTGGGCCAGAACCTGGGTGATTCTGGAGCCTATAATCAACCTCTTTTGTGACACCATGATTTGGATCTTCTGTATGTAATAACTGTTGTCAGGTCCACTTTGGATAGCGATCTTCTACAAAACCAGTATTATATTTTCTCAATAAACTGTCTATTTGAGTTTTATATATAGTTTCGAACTTTCTTGTGAATTGCGTATATGTAAAATATATATGAAATCTCATCAAACTTGTAATCTGTTTTGGTACAGAATTGCTAAATTTCAAATGTTTTTCTGATACACCACAAGCATACCTAGCAATTCAAGTCGCCACAATTGACTGAAAATATGGGTTTTGAGATCCCATTGGACATTATAATCACTTTTTATTTTCAATTGTGGAAGTTTGGTCCTCCTGATGTTAAAATAGAAAGTCTTGAGAAAATTGGTAATCAATTTCATAAAGAAATATTGTATAAGATAATGTCTGATACATGCAAATTAAAACCTGACTATATTAGGTAACTGAAACTGATGAACAACCACAAAACTCAGAAGCTTTAGATAGAATTCAGTACGTGGTAGAGGATAACGAGAGTGTTCATGATTTGTCAAAACTTGAGAGATTTTAAAAGTGGGTGAGAGAGAGAATATATTACCAATGTCATTATGAAATTTATTAAAAAGGGGTGCAAAAGCAACAGGTAGACTATGAAAGGCAATCTATAATCTAGGAAACAAATTTTCAAGAAATATGATCAGTTTAAACTAGGATGGGGGTCTATCTTGTGGAAAAAGTTAATTTCAGAGCCTTGTAAATCAGACAAAGATGGTTTATATAAGGATGAAATCAACTCTGAAGTATATTAATGAGAGAGTTTATAATAAAATGCTTGATAAGATAACTAATAATATCCCAAAGAAAGATCTTCAAAGACATGATGAGGATGAAGTACAAATAACTATTTATGAAAACCTTTTAAAGGATATGCTGAATCATATAATATATCAATTATAGATTCCAAAGAGTCATTATTACAACTAAACAATACAATATTTCAAATAAGGAAAACCAATTAGATGTTTTGAATGGTATTAAATATATCAAAACTTTGAAAGTAACATTTAAGAAGCAGCTGAAAGAATACAAATTAACCCTCAAAACAGCTCAAACACATTTATCAATCATTAAATATAATCAGCAAATGTTAAATGAAATGTCAGTATGGATTTCAGAAGGTTTTGGTTGGACAATTTAATCAGTTGATGGCCATTATATAAATATACAAACTGTTAAAAGGTTCCGGTTATATTGAATGACCATTTAGAACTAAGAAATTCAGCTAAATGTTTGATAAATTTGAAAAATAATGATGATGAATGCTTCAGGTGTTGTCATATTAGAAATTTAAATATGCAAGCAAATAAACCTCAAAGAATAAAAATAATCAGACAAACAATACGTTAATCAATTAAATTATAATGGAGTTGAGTTCCCAGTATCACAAAAAGATTAACAGAACAATAGAAAAACACAATAGTATTAACATAAATGTTTTTGGACATGAGAACAAACAACAATGATTCTATGAATTTATTATTAATTACCAATTAAGATAAACAAATTTATGTATAATCGAACCAACCATAGAGAAAAGAAGCATTTCTGCATGTACTGTCTCCAATGTTTCAGTTGTGAAATTGTATTGTATAACAATAAGTGGCAAACAAGCTATTCAAATGCCGAATAAAGACAATATATTAAAATTTAATAACTTTCATAAACAGTTGAGGTTCCGGTTGTAATATATGCTGATTTTGAAGTTATAACTGAGAAACTTCGGACTGTGAAACCTGATAACAATAAATCATATACTGAAGCTTACCAAAAACACACCGATTGTGGATATGGTTACAAAGTAGTATGTTGTTATGATAAGTATAGCAAGCCTGTTCAAATCCATAGAGGTGACAATGCTGTTTATAAGTTTATGGACTAGATGTTAGAGGAAGTTGAATATTGCCAGAAAACTAAAAAAGAAAATTTTAATAAAGAAATCATTGTGACTGCCAAAGATGAAGAAAATTTCAAGATTGAAAAGAAGTATCATATCTGTAATGAAGAATATACCAAGAAACTTGATCTGCTAAGATATGTTGATGAGCAAAAGGTTTGGGTTTGTTGTATGCAGTGATGTGAAAATTACCAAAAAAAAAGTAACGAGTAAAATTACAATTACTTCTCCAAAAAAGTAATTATTACTAATTACTTATTACTGTCTTTCAAATGTAATTAATTACCAATTACTAATTACTAATTACTTTGAAATTACTTTCAAGTTCTCATGGACTTAAACAACAACAAAATGTTAATTCAAAAGGCAGTTCCAAAGTTAAGAGTTAAGACTTATGCAACAGTATTAAATTTGGAGTTTAGCTTTAAAAGTAGTGCCGACTCAAAATGGTCATCAGTTAACCAATTTCGGTGCGGGCGCATGATCAAGCCTCCACAGCTGAAAAGACGTTCAACAGCTGCACTTGCAGGCAATATGGTGTTCAGCTTCAAAGCCATTTGCTTCAAAGGTGCAGTACATTGTCCATTGTAAACTGTGGCATCAATAATGTCTGAAGCCAAGTAGGTATCCAAAGGCGATTTGGTTGTCTTCTTCGACTTGAAAAATTCGTCATCATCATCGTTGTCGCTTTGGTCTGAAGATTGTTGATCAGTGTCAATGACAAGATACAATCTGATATATTCCAATCCTTGACATGCAAAAAATAAAGATTTTTTTGAAATAGAACATTACTGCACTATAGTTACAACTATTTATTGCAAAATTCTAAAGATGGAGTGGTTTTATAATTAAGTTTTAAAAATTTTACCAACCTAATTCAAGAAGCGCCTTGTCATCTGTCTACAAGTCCTTCATTGAAGGAATAAGGATCTTCAAGCAACACAGAAAATCTTCTGGTGATTGCATCAAGGACTGCATTTACAAGTGGAAGGCAAACACTGCTATTTTCAGTAAGTTTGGACTTTTGTTTTTCTAATCATTTCCTGAGCTCTTCCAGAGTTGGCACTAAAAATCCAAATTTAGTGTTTTTGTCACCTTGAAGGATGTCAAATGCTTTTGCCACAGGCTTCATTATCAATTCATATGTGGCAAGAAACTCATATTCAGTATCCTTGAAGCTAAACAAAGTACAAGTAGTATCAAGGCATAAATTACTAAAATTAGTGTGAAAAATGTACCCGAAGACATCAAGTCATTAACTCCTTCATATGTTTCAAATAAAGATAGATTAAAGTGTGCATGTATCACAAAATTATCTTCCCTTACCGTGGTAGTTCTAAACTATGACAGATGTTACTGATTGCTGAATTCCCCTTTTTGTGGTGAATTTGATTTAAGTGAGCAACTGAGTTAAAAACAGAATTCCAGCAGGTAGCACATGGTCGGACAAGTTGAAGGCCAGCTTCCTTGGAGACAATCTCATTTGCTGCTGTTGTTTGACCAAACTTGTTCCACAAAGCTTGGCATTTTGCAAATGTGGAACGACTCAGCTTTTTGTACACAGAATCCAACTCTGCACGATCTGCGTCAGTTGTGACAATCAGGTTAAGTATGTGTGCAGCACATCTATAGTGGGGAGGGAGGTCTGGTTAATCAATTAGGCCGCTGTTAAGAGCATCACTCACTGATACATGGCCCTGATATTCTTCACTTTCATCTTCTGAAGGACCGAACACTGAAAACGCTTTGACAAAATTGGACCCATTGTCTGTAGTTGTACCAATGACCTTTTCGGTTATTTCAAATTGGTCACGGACCTTGCAAAGTTCCTTGCCCAGTAGTTGATAATCATGTTTACCAGTAAGACGACGACAAGCCAGGGCAGCAGATTCGCGTTTCATGGTTTCCTTATTGAGCCAATGAGCAGTTACACCAAGGAAAGATCAATGGTGGGCTGTCCAGCAGTCAGTAGTTGTAGCCACCCAATCAACTTGTCCCATTGCAAGCCATCACACTGTCTTTCGTGTTCTCTAGGCGGGTGGTAACCATGTAACGGGAAGGCATCACTATTGAAGGGTTGAGGGAAATAAGAAGCTCCTTAAAACTTGTTTGTTCCACAATGGACAAGGGCGATAGTGTATCAGTCACAAACTTCAAAACTAAACTCTCGAAATTTTCTTGGTTGACTTTGGAGCTCGGCTTTGAGGTTTGCCAAGACAATCTAGCTTGTTTCATCCCACCAGCACCACCACTCCCTGCAGCAGCACCACCACTCCCTGCAGCATCACCAGCTTGCTTTAGTTCTCGCACGTTTGTCAGCTTGTTAAACTTCTTCAGGCTGAATGGGTGAACCTTCAGTGATATAATTTTTTATGAAACATATTAGTATATTAAAATTGCATCATTAATCATGAAATGTATAAAAAAGTCACAAAGTGAGAGCTAATATTAAAGAACATTTTATTGCCCATTTTTATCCCTTACCTTTACATGTTTTTGAAGGTTCGAATGCGACGTTTTGTAAGTCGAAAATGGCTTTTTTGATGGTGGGCATAATTTGCACTTGAAAAGTAAATTCTTCTTGTCAGACGACTGAGACGAAAAAGTAAACAATTCCTAGAGTCATGGCCACGGATTAACATTCAAGTTGCCTTTTTCCACTGTTTCTGTGCCAATATCAGTTATATCACTAGATTCACTGGTTTCATTTTCCGCTTCATCGATAACTTCATCCATATTCATGTTGTTTTCAACGAGCAAGGCAACACAACATTGCAATGCCATGAAATATTCAACTGTGTTATTTTGCAATCCTGATGCTGGTCAGCAACACTGCAGGCATTTTTATTTTTATGCTCAATTTTTTTTGAAAATAATAAAATTGCCCAAAAGTAACGCAAATTACTTTTTTAAAATGTTACTTGTTACCTTCAAAAAGCAACTGATTATGTTACAAATTACTTTCGTGAAAAAAGTAATTAGTAATAAGTAACGTGTTACTTTAGTAATGAGTACTTACATCACTGGTTGTATGTGTGAAGAATATAGCAGCAATCTAGGTAAAAATGTTAAAAAAATATTAGAAAGTTAACTGAAGAAGAGATTAATAGTTCAAATAATACTATCAAAGTTAGAGATCATTGCCATATAACAGGAAAATATATAGGTTCAGCTCATCAAAAATGTAATAGAAGCTTTAGACTAACTGATAAGATCCCTGTGATATTCCATAATTTGAGAGGATATGATAGCCATTTTATAATGCAAGAGATTGGGAAGTTTAAACAAGACATTAATGTCATTCCAAACAATATGGCTTTTATGCTTGGAAAACATTTAGTTTTTGATAGCTCCCAGTTTACGAGCTCAAGTTTGCAGAGGTTAGTTGCCAATCTTCCAGAAGAATCGTTTAAATATACTAAAGAGTTGAAAGATGATAAATTTAAATTAATGATATGAAAAGGAGTTTATCTTTATGATTATATGGACAGTTTTTTACAGCATGATAAATGACAAACATACAGAAAATGTGTGGAAGACATTCAATTTAGAAATAATGGGGCAATATCATGATTTATACTTGAAATCTGACATCTTACTACTATCTGATGATTTTGAGAACTTTAGAAAGATGTGTGTACAGTGTTATAAATTAGATCCCTGTCAATATTTCACATGGGATGGTATGTTAAAAATGACAAATATAAAACTAGAATTAATGACTAATATTAATATGTTTCAATTTGTTGAAAAAGGAAGTAATAAATACATGAAAAAATATGATGAGAAGGCGGCCTTCAAATATACTACGCATCTAGATGCAAACAACTTATATGGTCGGGCAACGAGGAAATTTTTACCAACTGGTAGTTTTAGATTGTTAAGAGAAGTAGAAATTGATAAATTAGACTGGACAAAATGCACTGAAAATAGTAAGAAAGGTTTAATACTAGAAGTTGATTTGGAATACCCAAAAAAGTTGCATGATTTGGATAACGAGTATTCTCTAGCTGATGAAAATATGTTATCCTAGTATTGCAAAAACTTTCAAGAAAAATATATATATATAGGACAGGTATCAAAATTAGTTCCAGCTCTGTGTAATAAAGAAAAGTATGTGCTACACTATAGAAATCCGCAATTATATACTGATCTCAGGTCGAAAGTTACAGAAGTGTATAGAGTGTTAGAATTCAATCAATCACTGTGGTTAAAACAGTATACTGATTTTAATCCTCAGAAGAGAACTAACACTAAAAACAGTTTTGAAAAGGACTTGTAAGCAGTAAAATCTTTGATGAAAATTTAGTAGCTGTTCATAGGATAAATGAAACACTACTCTTAAACAGGCCAGCATATATAGGAATGTGTATCCTTTATCTTTCTAAGACTACAATTATATCAAAAAAAGTATGGAAATATTACTAAATTGCTATTTACTGATGCAGATAGTTTGAGGTGTGAGATTGAAGGAAAAGATGTTTATCAAGATTTTTGGAGTGATAAAGATAGATGTGATAATACTGACTATTCTGAATAGTATCCATATTATGATAAGACTAATAAAAAGGTTATTGGTAAAATGAAAGATGAAGCTTGTGGTGTGCCAATTTGTGAATTTATTGGATTAAGAAGTAAACTGTATTCATATATTAAAGACAATGATAAGGGTGGCAATGCAGCAAAAGGTATTAAAAAGAATGTAATAAAGAAAAATTATAAAGATGTATTAATAAACAACAAACAAATCTATCATAACATGAAAACTATAATAAGCCAAAATCATCAATTGGGAAGTTATAAGATTAATAAGGTATCACTATGCTGTTTTGATGACAAAAGATATATATTAGATGATGGAGTTAGCAGCTATGCATATGGTCAAAAATATTTTGAGGTTATGAGGTGGTATCATAAGATTGTAACATGAATAAATGTCATTGTATGGGCGGTTGTTTCTCTTGTGGGTATTATACACCTGATCCATATTATGCTTTTTAATATATTACACAACCTGGGGGTATCGAGCCTTGATTTATAATACTTGATACATTATTATGGTAGTAGGAAATTTCACCAGCTTGTGGAAAAGTGGGTCGGTACCCCCAGGTACTATACTACTTTTTAATGGAACAAAAAAGAATGAAGATGAGGTTTGGAATACATTATTTGGGCATAGATATGCAGAATACCCTCAACCTAAATACAAAGCCAGTGATACTGTCAGAATATCGAAATATAAGTCAACTTTTACCAAGGGATATGAAGGTAATTTCACTGAAGAACTGTTTAAAATAATTAAAATTATTAGAGGTGACCCAAATATGTATGAAATAGGAGGTCTACAAGGTGAATCAATAATCAGTCAATTCTATCAAGAAGAACAATTGGGTGTTGAAAAAATATTGAAGAGGAAGATGGTTCTTGTTAAATGGTTAGGCTATGATTCTAAACACAACAGTTGGATCCCCAAAAGTGATATACAAAATCTAGCTTAATTTATGTGTCTGAAGCATTTGACAAATACAAAATGGAAAATTTATCAAAAAAGTATCCAGAATATGATACAATGAGATGTAATCAATTAGAGGATCCAGCTCACAATTCAAGGGATGATCTTCTTGTGATGGATGATAAAGGATGTACAGATATAGATGAGCATAATGAAAAAAGCCAACCATTAAACTATGCTAATCTGTTTTGGGAGAAAAAATTAGACATACAAGGTTTAAAAACACAGAATGGATTGATGAGGATGTGAATTACAAACAAATCAAGGAATAATAAGAAAGGTTGGTATAAATTATATGATAAAAAAATTTATATCTGGAGTATTCCATAGAGATGGTGATTTCAGAGAAGACAAAAAGATTATGTTAAGCTAACAAGATCTGTTCTATCATTTATTGAAACAGGAAATGAATTTCATCCATTATTAAACAATAAAAAAAGTCATACATTTCTTAAAAACATTTCATATGTTAGGGGACGCTCTCCCAGAACAGGAGGAATAAAGATGTATATATCATTTAAAGGTGTTCAAGTAATAGCTTTACTACTAAAATGACATCTGAGAGGATTAATCAAGATTCTACAGAAACTAACAAGTACAATAGTTTAGTTAAAGTGCTTGATAGAAATCAAAAAATAATCAAGAAATTGTCTAATAAAAGCAATGAAAAACCGGAAACTTTAATTAGTGTAATTAATAATAGCGACCTGCCATATGCAGAGATGAATGATGAACAAATAAGAAATATGATTTTAGAGAAGTCAAAAGTTCAAACCAAACCAGAAGATTCGATATAGATAGATTACGACAAGAACTACTAAATATAGAAATAGATGATGACAGTTTAAAAGACGATATCTATTCCATCTGTACCTGACTATCTATTAGATGAAATTGTTGAAGAGTCCCTAGATGAGATACATGAGCAGTTATATGAATCATCTGGTTATTAGCAGCCAAGAATTGCATGAACTGCAAGGTATATTAAATCCAGTTTGAGATTCTGAGACAAAAATCGAAAGTTTTGATGAGACAGCAAATTCACATCGTTTGAAATTATTACAAGAGACTAACGAGCAAAAAGAAACATTATATAAGATCGTTTCTGAAATGGCTGAAGTGAAAAGTGATTATATTTGATTGACAGAAACAAATGAGGAACTAAGATATTCAGAATCACATACTATTATCAGAAAGACAGTTGAAGACAATGAAAGTATACATAATTTATCGAGATTAGAACGTTTCAAAGAATGGGTAAAGAAAAATTGAATTACCTTAGGCAGTGTGATGATTGGTATGGCTGGGATTATTAGAAATGCTATTAAGAAAGGTCAGGTTGAAAGTAAAAAAAAGTTAATAGAGTATTAGAATTCAATCAATCACCATGGTTAAAACAGTATATTGATTTTAATACACAGAAGAGAACTAATGCCAAAAATGCTTTCAAAAAGGATTTCTTCAAACTTATGAATAATTCAGTATTTGGGAAAACTATGGAGAACATTAGAAAAAGAGTCAATGTCAAACTAGTTACTGATGAAAAAAAAAAAAATGAGTAGAACTGGCTGCCAAACCGACATATGTGAGCAATAAGATCTTCAATGAAAACCTAGTAGCTGTTCACAACATAAAGGAAACACTACTCTCAAAAAGGCCAGCATACATAGGTATGTGTATTCTTGATCTTTCTAAGACTTTAATGTATGATTTTCATTATAATTATATCAAAAAGAAGCATGGTGAAAAAGCGAGATTATTATTCACTTATACAAATAGTCTGACGTATGAGATTGAAGGAAAAGATGTATATAAAGATAAATTTGATAATAATGACTATCCAGAATGTTCTCTGTATTGTTGTGAGCGAGGATCCAGGTGGGAATCTCAATTTCACAACAAATATTAATCCCCAGCAAAGTACACTCAATAAGGCCATGATTTGTAAAAGAAATAAGTTTATTAACAGGACTAACGTTTCATTGCGTCTCACAACATCGTCAGAATATGAATAAATTAAATGCGTATTGTATTTACAAGGTTAGAGATATAAAGTAGGTGTTATATTACAAGATGTATGGGAAACGGAAATGGATAGAGCAGTTAAAAGATACAGAGAGGAACAGAGCTTAGATTGAATGCCAAACCTTTCTTGAATGACAATCTAAGCTCTGTTCCTCTCTCTCTCTTTTAACTGCTCTATCCATTTCCGTTTCCCATACATCTAGTAATATAACACCTACTTTATACCTCTGACCTTGTAAATACAATACCCATTAAATTTATTCATACTCTGATGATGTTGCAAGACACAATGAAACGTTGGTCCTGTTAATAAACTTATTTCTTTTACAAATCATGTACTTTGCTGGGCATTAATATTTGTTCTCTGTATTATGATAAAGCAAGTTCAAAGATGAAGCTTCAGGTGTGCCCATTGCTTAATTTATTGGTTTTAGATAAAAAATGTACTCCTATATGAAAGATAATGAAAAAGGAGGCAAAATGGCTAAGGAATTAAGAAAACTGTTCAAGAAGAATATCAAGCATGAAAATTACGAAGATGTTTTGTTAAATAATGAACAATTATGTCAGGAGCCAAAACCATGAAATAGGAAGTTATGAGATAAAGTATCCCTTAGTTGTTTTGATAATACACAATATATATTAGAGGATGGTGTAAATAGCTATGCATATGGCCATAAAAATATTTTGAGATTGTAAGCTGGTATCATAAGATCATTGTTATGAAACATACGTTCTACCAACTAACTTGGTGGTCTGCAATTTGTTATAAATTAAATGGAATTTATCAAATGTCAACATAATCTATTGTGAAAATAGCTGCTATGAATAGACAATAATAACACAAAAGTTGTAATGTTTGTTCGAGTTTTGTCTAGTTTTAGACATGTGAAGTTGTTATCTTATTTTTGTAACCAGCACCATTATTGGTCCTCTCAAAAATGTCAGTTACTGATCTGGCTTAAAAAGTTTCTGTTTATGTTATCGAATGTAAGGTCAAGGTACAAGTTGGTATTGTTAAATTCTTGCTCTGGTTTGTATTAGTCCTGCCTATATTGATTGAATACCTTGCTGAATTCCAGATATGATGTAATCCTATTCAGATTAGATTTGAACTCGAAATATGATGTGAAACTGTGAAATAACATCACTGAGATAAGAATTAGTATATTCTGATTTTACCATTATAATTTTACAAAGAACTATATTTAATTATGTTACATTCCAAACAACGCCTTTGCCTGGCAGAGCGAGAGACTTGGTCAGAACGTATCTGATTGGTCGACTTCTAATGTCACTTACTGACAACCAAAACCATAAAAAGAGATGCTCCTTTTCCAACAGAGGAGAGAACAGAAGAGAGGAGCACATAAAGCAGAGCTGAGAAGAGCCAGTAGGAGAGAACTCAGATTTGGAACCATTAGTCATCATATGTTGTTTTGGTGATTCCAATAAAGATCCCACTACCTCTCGTTTAACATCATAAAGAAGAATGGGTGGTTGCTTCTCTCTTGGTGCCAAACACTGTCATATAATATTTAGTGAAATATTATAGGATTTTGAGTGTGAGGTACCGGCACATTTTTTCATAATTTTGGTTAATTTTTTTGTGGTAGTAGAAAATTGTGCTGGTGCTATCAATTCTTACACTACTCTTGCACGCCTTTAACGTAAGATGGATGATTTTTTAAAATTGCCAAAGACTCTAAAATTTAATGTTTGATAAACAAACCATCTGTCGTATAAATGGGATAATGAATATAAACAAAAAAAAAAAAAATAAAAGGACCTGAACAATTCAATCACAAAATAACAAAAAAATTGTAAATTTTTTTTTTTTATAAATTACTGTCATATTTACCTCTAGTGACATAAGGACATGAACATTACAACACAGAAAGATCAGGTTTTTCTTCATGTCCTTAATTCCATATTGTTGTGCTAGTTTACACTATTGACATATCAAGAGTGCCTTTTGCTTTTGCATGACCCTGTTACCTTGTTTTGCTTAGTATAAACCAGGCTTAACTGATTTATTCTTGTAATTAAAACAATGAATACTTGGAACAAGACCCTATATCAGGTGCTTGCTTGTAGTATTTTGTGTACTTTTCCACTTACACTTCTCACTCGGTTTGCCTTAAAGTGACATGTTTTATTACATGGCCTGACAGCAGGTTACAGGTCAGACAGCAACACTACAGACTGCTCATGACTGAAAACGTTTGACATTTTGTCATTAAAAAAAAAAGAAAAATTATTTGTTATCTCAAAATTGGCTACAAAAGTCTAGCAGGTAGTATTATAAAAATCAACACTATTCATCTAGAAATATGACTCTTATGACAATATGTTCTGCAATTGCACTAGAAAATACAAGACAGAAAACAAAATACGGCAATCAAACCTGGTAAAACTTCTGTGGAGAGAAGAACAAGTAGGGAGAAGTAAAAAACATAGCTTTTCGGCTGTTGAACCTTATGCTTATGTTTATTTTCAAAGTGTATCAACCTGCAACTCTGACAGCACCTAAGGGTTCAATGGCAAATTTGCTGAATGAAGACGAGTTCACACTTTAATATACAGTGAAAAGGAGGTAACATTTGGTACAAGAAGTGTGCCTGAGGGAAGAATGATGTTGGGAACCTAGTCTTGAAAGCTGCTCAAAACAATGGCCTGCAAGAAAGATTAATGAACCATTCATGTTTTGTGGAGGACAAAGACCTGTGCATTATAAGAATACTTAATACAGTAACCTTCATGTTTTACCTAGATATTGTTTTTTAATACATGCTTCACATATATACCCATTTATAAACTGCATAAATGATGTTAGAAGCACTTGTAACAAAATATAAAGTCTTTATCATATGTTAGACAAAAGAAAATTTGTGCATTTGACTTTTTCAATATGAGTATAAAAAAAATCATTAGTGTTTTAGAACTACAAGAGTACAATTTTCAAATTTGTTAATGTTGATATTTTTGTCAAGTAATTAATCTGTTAGATATGATTCAAGTGTTTCTTTCTTTTTTTTTTTGAACTTTGTGTGTTTCTAGTGAAGTAAAGCTACTGTATTTACCATTTAGATCCAGTAATGATTTGAATTTGTGATCTCATGATGGCTGTTTTAGAAGAATGTATTAATTTGCCCATTCCATAAGAGTACATTAGCAATTGCCACATGGGGTCAAGGAGAACATCCAATATTACTTCTTCAAAACATTTGCATTTGGTTGATTCTAATTGGATAGCTACAAATTCAATGATGTTGAGATCCTTTTAAATTGTCATCAATGTGAACTTCTTGTATGGCACTTATTTTTCTGTTTCGTTTGCTTTTACTAACAATCCAGATTCTACTTCACATAATGTGACTTTGTCTACTATGCTCTGTTTATAGAAGTTTTACTTTTGACCTGGTTTACAAATATACATTTTTGTTAGCTGTGTGATAGTGTTTGGGTCTATTGGTATAAATTCTTGTTGCTTTGACATAATTTTATGGAGTAGTTTTGTACCATGTAACCAACATCGTCTCTCATCTTAAGTAATATATAAAATTTTAAATCAATTTTTTTTTATATGTAGGGTGAAGGGTAAATTTATTAAGTCTTTCATTGTAGTCGTCACAAAATGACATATATATGATATTGTGTAATAAAATTGCATTGTTATTCAATCTTTCTACCTTCATATGCAATGTGGTACCTTCCACTTCTTGGCTGGTCAGTCAGCACAGCCTCACCTTTGGCTGTTTCACCACTTTTAATCCTGCTTGCCCATCTTCTCACATTGCTCACATCAAGAGTGTGATCCCCATACACATTTTTCAGTCTTTTGTGGATGGCTGCAGCACTTTCTCCCTCCAAAACCATGAATTCTATCACAGCTCTTTGTTTTTTACAAATTTCAGCATGGGCAGCCATCTTGGAAATGGAATTCTGGGAATGGAGGGAGCACACAACTCCAAATTCATGATCACAATGAAGTAAACTTATGGTTGAATATGTTTTTCAAATTTGAAACAAATCCGCCTAAACCTGGAGAAGTTATGGATTAGCAGGCGTTACTTTTTGGATGACCCTCGTAATAAGCATTTCTACATTGGTGGAAAATTTTTGTTATATATTGAATGAATTGATCGATTTTGAGTTGAGGACATTGTAGAATAGGCCTAGTTACAAAAATCCGGATTTTTGCGGGATTTTTATACCTTAAAAAGATTTTCATAAGTTATGTAATTTTTTTCAGGGAAATGTCAAAATAATAAGTAAAAATTACAGTTTGTAGCGAGGTTTAGAGGTTCTCAATCACTCTAGTGAGAGATATTAAACAATTTTGAATAATCTGCAAGCTTCCATCCTAACATTTATATAAGATGATTGCACTGATGTTTCTGTGATGGTGTAATGAATAAAGTGCTCTTTGCAAGAGGTTGCTCTTCACTTAGACAAAATTCCAGATAGATTTTCAGGCCATTTTTCAGGATTTTTGTAGCTAGGCTTAGTATGGCAGAATACAAACCACAGTATTTGCATTTAAATCTGTTGTAATTCTAACTTTAGCTGGAATTAGCACATCTGATCTAGTGCTGTATATTCATCACACAATCATTTTCAGGATAATTAAATTGATTATTAGTTGGTGGTCTTTTTAAAATAGCTAAAGTATCTGAAAATAAAGTTTATTTTTTTATCACACATATATAAATAATTTTATTTTGTAAAGTCAAACATTGTTCTTGAATTTGTAGGTTACCAATCAGAATTCTTTCATTTAAATTTATTACATGACTTTTCACTTTTCATTTTTACACTGTTTATTTTTGTCTTTTTGTTAAGGGTTGTAAAGTATTGAGCATGATGTAGTTGAAATGAGAGGTGGGGGCCGAATTTTCAAAAAGTTTTTTCGAAAAAAGTAAATTTTAGTGGAAATTTTTTACAAGCGGCAGTTTGAGGAATATCATGAAGGATGGGTAAAAAGGGCAATTAATAGGGGTGCACAGGGTGGGACAAGTGGCCCCCACAGAGGTCTAGTTTGTGGCCTTATTAGTTGAAGTTCAAATGTCAGTTTTTTTAATGCTATTGCGATTTAACATGCAGGTAATGATGAAGCATTATTGTTTTTCTCTAGCATTGCAATTTTCTTTTTTAGTTGGTCCTTGCATATTCCTCAATATAACTGTTTTCAACTGCCTCCAAACTTGTCTAATCATTGCTTGGTGCCTTTATTATTAGCTTAATTTTTAGATTTTTTTCCCCCCTCTTGTAAACTTGACTTTTTTGATTTTTCAAATGCCATTTTAGTTGTGTTTCTAGTTCTTTGCATGTTGATTATACATGTATTAAACCATTGTTCAACACCACTTTGTAAATTTTTCCATTTGTGTAGAAGTTGTTAACTTTAGTATAGCACAGGCCTGTTGAAGTATTTTTTTTAGCAAGGTTCGTGAATGCAGGTGAATAAATTCTAGTTCCATGGTTCTTGATAATGATGTATAAAGCGGCTGTTTATCCATTCTATTGCAGTAAAATACCTTATCATGTTTGTTGATCTCTGCCCTGTGGTACTTGTATACAGTTATTTAAAATGATGGAGTGAAATTAGCAGAGAACTCATTTAAGTCGAACTTTTTGCCATCTACTGTTGCAAACTATTCATTGATTTCTTCCACTACAGATTCGATGGTGATGAATATCTTTTTGTCTTTTATATCTTGCTGTTGCAATGACTGGCATACCGCTTACATAAGCCTCCTTTTTTCCTTAAAAAAGTTTTGCAACAGGCTTTGTTGACTTGTATTCTGGTCGAATTAAAAAAAAAAAATTTAAAAGCATGGTTATAGCTTTGATTTGATTTCTACAGTTCCATTTTTCAGAAACTTGTTTAACATTTCATGAGTCTCCTTGTCATATCTGCTAGACTGTTCACAATGTTTTAAAGTTCCTTGATTTGGATACATTTCAAAGACTGAAGCGCTTTCACTATAGTTGTAGCCTATTTGATTGCCTCCCTAAAGCCTTATTAGTTTGGTTTATATCTGAGTTAGCATTGCTTAATTGCTCTCTTAGTTGTCAGATCCTATCTTTTTTAGCAACTTCGCTTTCATACCATTTTTCTTTAGCTTTTGCCAAGTATTCAAGAGTTTTATTATGTCTGTGTGATCTATTTCAGAAAAAAAGAATTCCAGTTCCAGCAAAGGCCACAGTGTTAAATAAACCACTGCCTACAACACTTGCCATATATATCATGAAACAGATTTGATTGGATCTGCTGCAAGGTATTTGCTTTCCTGAGCCTATTTGACTGCAATCATTGAAACAGCAACAGCACTGGCCAACTTAGCTGTTCCCTTTAACTTTTGGGTGAATTCATTGGCATGTCTGCCACTTTCTTTGCCACCATGCTAACTCTGACAGTACCAGATATAATCCCCTTTACCACCACACAAAACATGGTGTGAGGGCTAAGGGCCCAAGCAGGTGAGGGTACTAATCTCAATGTGCATTGTGACTAGGGAGAAAAATTTTCACACTATGTATCTATGTTTACATTTATATATATATATGTGGATTCTGCACAGTCAAGAATGCTATGTGCAAGCTCGGCGACATGTATGTTGTTGACCAAACCTTAGGTTACTTAGGTCTGTACTGAAGCAAATCTGTTTGGTCTCATTGTTTTTTTCCGTTTTATGGATCTCTCAGATGTTGCTTACATCATTTGAACACTGAAGCCAGTAAATTATTTAAGACCGGCAAACAAAATGGCTTTCTTGGTGCTTCCAGCTGGTTTCACTTTTGGAGGACATCTTAGTATCTGGATAATTTATGACTTAAAACAGCAGTTCTTGAAGTTAACTCCTTGGAATATGCATTGGCCAACTGTTCATTTGTTGCACCAATGCTTTGTCTTGGTTCTTCCTGATAAATACGAAGCAGAGATGTAAAGGAACTTGCTTGCTGTCAGGACATTTGCAGAGCGACTAAGTGTAAAGGATATTCTTTGCTGAAGTTGAATAGATGCTGATTTGTATAAATCTCGAGACTTTTCACATCCTGGCAACCACTCACCTGAGCCACACAATCGCAGTTAAGTCTGAACCGAGTAGCTTTGAAATATAAGTTTTGCAAATGGAATTGTTTTGAGCAGCTTTCAAAAGTGGCTTCCTGACTTCATTCTTCCCCAAGGGAGACTTTTTGTACCAAATATTATCACCTGGATTTAACTGGTGTTTATTGGTAAAGTAGAATGAAGATTCTGGTTCATTCACCTTTGCAGGATGATGGCTTTTGAATATTTTTTAGTATTTAACCAGACAGTGTTTATGGTCAATTGTTTGAGAAGTGGGATAAAACACTGATCATCCAGAAGACTCGCCCAGGCTGCAACAGACTTTGGATGTTCTCTCCGCATTCCACACAAGAATTTCGTTGCCTTGTTCAGGATTTAAAAAACCTCTCAAGAAAGTTTAAAAGTTTAAAGCAGTCATCTTTCTTGAAATTCACCATTGAATCCTTAATTAAAAATACATAACAGTCAGAGGTTTGTACACTATGCTATTTTTCTTTTTTACAAAAGTTTTGCAGAGGAAAAAAATATATATTTTAGTTTTCTCTACTCGTTCTTCTTTCAACCAAAACTTGCAGAAGGTTTGCTTGTCATATTTTGTTGTATGTTATGTATTTTTCCGATTTTTGGTCACCAATAAAAATTCAGAACTCATTCATGTTTTCTTTGTTTATTACATTGTTGTCACCAAAGTCTTGTACCTCCACGAGAATACTTAGAAGTCTTCATCATAGCTTTTTTAACACACATTTGCAACTAATTTTGAGATAATATAGAATTTACTCTTTTTAAGACAAAAAATGTCAAAAATTTTTTTCAATCATGAGCTGTCCATAATGCTGCTGACCAACTGGTAACCTTAGAGGATGCTCAAATTTTAATATGGAAAGCCTGGCCATTTAATAAAAAGTCTTTAAAGCAACATGAGTGAAAAGTTCGACTGGAAAATACCTCAAGATTGCAACTAATACAGGGTCTTGATACAAACATCCATTAAACCGTTTAAGGTTATTATCACCGAACGTTTTGTTTTAATAAAACTTAGTCGAAATTTTAATCATAAATATGACAACAAGCAATTTAAATATAAGCTATGTAGGTTGTTAATTTGAGGCCAAATTGTGTTTTTTTTTTATTTATTATTATTTCATTCAGTCTCCAGTTATAGTAAGGACGATTTTTCTGACAAGTTGGAAAATGATCAATGTTACTTGGATTCTTGAGTGATATTTTGGAAGGGTGGACAAGGGTTTGTTGCATACCCGTATTTCTTTAAATCTTAGTTCTGGATTAGCTGAAACACTATAACATGGGAACATGATAAAACAAATGCAGAATGCATGTACAAAATAGATAGCCTTGCAACCTGAAGTAATTTTTGATAGTACCAGAAATGTGAGTTAGTTGAATGTTTATCAATCAAATGACAATCATAAACCTATGCTATCAAATAAAAGATACTTCTTAAAATTCGATGGGAATCAAAGAATGATAAGTGACATAGATTTAAACCCTGCAACAGGTAAAAAATATATAGTAAATATTTTCATACTTTACCATCTAAATGCATATGATGCGAACAACTGCTGGACAAGAAAAGGCCTGTTTGGCCATAATGGCCAATTTGATAAATTTGTATCTTTCCTACCTCCTCCAAACAAAGATCTTCTTGTGCCTAGAGGTGGCAACTACACATTAATTGGTCCTTCATTCAGTCATAGTAAAAACATTGGATCTCATAAAACAAAAGCTGACTGTAACAAATCGAATGAATGGTTCTTCTGAAGGTTCTTTCTGTTAGGTCATACTTTCAGATGAGTGATGCATTTGTGATTGTAATATCTTCATTATTTACATTACAGGTATCACCAATCACTCAGAGGATGGCTGTTGGGTCTCTCTTCTGACAGTTACCATTGCATCCTTCGATGGTACTCCTCATCAAAAGACACTTGTATGCAGCCATAAATTGTTGTGCAGTGGGGTTGTTGTTGAAGCCTCCTGCAGATCGAATGGCACCAAAGAATAACTCCAAGTGATCCTGACTGAACTTGTATGCAAGTAAGTAATGTAGTGGTGCTCATGCCCCTTCACACAAATCATGAAACAAACCTTTGATGCTTTTGATCGCAAGAAGAAATCCAACAAAGCTAGCTTTTCAAGGTGTGTCGTGCATCCTCTAGATTCTTGATGTAGTCAAATGCATCATCAATAAATGTATCCCTGGATCTTTTATTTTTGACACAAAGCAATGCCTTGAAACCATTTGCACATGGGTTGTGGGTGTTGAGGATATCAAACAGGTGATCAAACAGGCAGATAAACTTGACTGTTGCCTCTGAACCTTGAAACTGAAAACTTGAGCTGCAAGGTTAACTTTCATTTTCTGCTGCTCTCATTGGATATGGGCTAGCTCCAGTTTGTTTCCCAGTCTGAGACCTTCTTCATCTTGAAGCTTTTGAAGTTGAACAATGTACCACCAGTGGATTTTATCGCCATCTTTGTCTACCAATATACCTGATGCATCAAAAGTGTTTCTGATCAACTTCAGCATATGGCATACATCTAACAGAACATAGATTTTCTTATTCTTATCAAGTGGATGGATGAAGTATGCTTGAAGACTTGTAATATTCAGACATGCACCAAGCTCTTTCAACAATTTGAAGTGGCAGGCTGGACCATCACATGTCAGTGACACTATATTAACCCCAACATCATGAAGTTTCTTGATGCAGACTTTCACGAGGTTGGCATGCTCTACACCACTAAGACCATCAATAAAAAAGTAGCCACAGGAGACTTTCCATGAATCATTAACACTGACAGCCATCGAAACAAGGGCATCTTTTGCAACAGGAGCAGAGTCATCTACATCAACTCTGTTTCCCAGGTCAACATAACCCTGAAACTTTGTACCATCCCATGAGACATGTTTACAAATGGCCATTTCGTCAAGCATTAGGGAACAAATTCCCTTTTGACCTTTCTTCTCAGCTTCTTGGACTTTCAAAGCAAGTGCATTGAATGCACGCTCTGTAAACCCTGGCTCTGCAGGAACTTTAGCATACCATTTTCTGACTTGGACTTGATGAGGAAGTGCTAAGTTTAATGTTTTCCTTACAAATTCATAGGCCTTATAAGAATAGAACTGTAATTTCAGTGCAAATGATTTTAGCTCTGGTGAATATTTACAACCTTTTCCTGACTTGGAATTCATCCATTGCAGCATGGCCAAGGGGATACTAGAGAAGTGGCTTTGCAACATTTCTTCACAACTTGAAGAAATTAGCTGCATTTCCTGTAATTGTTTCACAATGGTTTTCAGCGATTTCACCCTAATCTTCATACATCATGATTTCTGCTGTGACACCTTCAGCTTTTTTTTCAATGAAATGACTTGCTAATTAATTATGCTAAGCTGCTTCTTCAGTTTTCTGGGCGAATCTTCATGCTTGTTGCCGTGGTCACTGTCAACATCTGGTGAACACACTTGCTTGATAGGGGGGAGCAGACTTTATCATTGTGTATGAACCACTATTTACTTGTGCACTCTCCATCTTGAGCGGCTGTTTGGCTGGTGGTTTTCATTCTTTAGTTTTCTGCATAAGTTAATTTTTCCTTTATTTTTAACTCAACATTGTCATTATTGTGAGTACTGGGCTCCTTGTGTCACAATATCCCTAAATTGATGATATTGTGACCAGTCAATGCCAGAGCCATTTTTTGCCAACCTTTCACCATGGAGGGAAAATCCCCTGGATGAAAGGTTGCCTTAATGCTAGATCCACTCCTCACAGTAACAATGTAAGCATTCAACAAGAGAATTATACTATTATATTACATTATATTACTCAATTTTGAATATTTTGTATACTGTATTTCTATGCTCAATTCTGTTATCACAAGTACAGTAAGATTTTTTAATTTGTTTCTTTGCCAAACTTGTTTGATCAGAGAATGCAACTTTGAAATGTTAATGACCATTAGTTACATATTATTACCTTCTTAAGATGTTCTCGAAATTTTTTAAATCTGGTTGGAACTGCCTTGTCCTTTAATTTAACAATCTGACCACTTCTGTTCAAAAATCTTTCTTCAAAATGATTCGAGCAGATCCTAGAATGACTGCTTGGTGTCCAACCCTTTCGATGCATATTTGCTAACCATTTCACCCCTTTTTGTGGATTGGATGGGAAGCTGGGTGAAGAAAAATATATGGAACATGGAATCTAGGACTTCAAATTGGGAAAAAAGTAACGATATGAACTGTTTTGTCACTTTAAAGTTTAACTGAAAAGTGGTTATAAATGTGATTGGAGGTTGTGTCTGATTTCTTTAAAATCAAGTCTGCAAGTGTTGTGCTAATATTGATCAGCAAAGAAGAACCCTGTGTCAACAGTATTTAACCATGCCTTGATGAATAGTCTCTCCTAAAGGTTATTTCATTTTTAAAAAGGTAAGAAAGATACAAGATACATTTTCAAATGGCATCTATTTACAGAGATTTTCAAAGGATGTCTCTTGCCAAGCCACAAAATTTTAATAGATTCAAGAAAATTTCATGGGCCACATCTAGACAGTAAGCTGCCAATTGAAGATTCATGGGTTGTACTATGGCATGTAATTTGGTAAACTGATCTCCAGTATGCTAAAGCAATTTATTAACAGTTTTACCACAACTCACAGGTGGCTGTTTCAGTTATGTTTGCTTCAAATTACATTTTATATATACATATGTATGTATGTACGTGATATTTGGATTTTTAAACTCTGATGAACCTTTAAATGAACTGCTCTAAACAGTCATTTGAAACAGGAAAATGATTCTCAGGATTAGAATATTTGGTAAAAAATCTTTGTACTTTGTACATATTTGCAATATTATGTTTCTATGCCATTGCTTATGAGTGAAATGTCCGTGAAAACTGTAGTAAGGGGGAAAAGAGCAATATTCCAAAAAATTACAAATCAGAAAGGCGGATTTTTTGAATGCACCAATGGGAAGGGCGGATTAGGGATTAACGTCAGGGGCAGTGACCTCTAACTTTTCTATTGGCTATTCATAAGCAATTTTTAATCAGAAGCCTGGTGAGTGGGTGACCATTCCATGCAATGGCAGGCTCACTCAGCAAGCAAAGTAATGGTGAAAGTTCAGCAAAGTGAAAGTGACCGTTGGTGAATTTGTCAAAGCTTCCCAACTGTTTTTTTGGATCTTGAAAGCGATGGCAAAGTCGGTTTGGGATGATTTTTCACACACTTGTTCTTTTCATCGCTAGGAAGACTTCTGTGGAGTTAGTTTTGTGGTTTGGAAGTTTTTGAGACCAAGTGAAGCAAGTTCTTGTAGTCCAACTTCAAAGATGAAAAAATTTGAATAATCTGGAACATGTCAATTGTGTTTTGACAGTTTTTCAAGTGGTCCTTAAGTTAATTTGCATAGTTTGAGTTGCTTTTTTTTTTTAATTTTGTACAGGATAGCGAAGTCAGTTAGATATGATTTTTTGTAAGGTTCTTTTCAGCATTGGGAAGACTTCTGTGGAGTTTGTTTTGTGGTTTGGAAGTTTTTGAAAGGATGCGAAGCAAGTTCTTGCAGACGCTACTTATGCAAGGAGTTCCTTCTTCACATGGACTGTGACATGTCGATTTTGACAGGTCTCTCAAAACAATATGTTGAAGAAATCCGAAGGTGTAGCAATGATTGGATTGAGTGAATGACGTGTTGTTTGTGAGTTTGAAGGTTCTGAGATGTTTTTTCATATTTTGTGTGCGATAGAGAAGTTGGATCTGGATGAATTTTGGTAAAGTTGTTGTATTCATTGCTGGAAAGATTTTTGGGGTTTGGAAGATTTTTATGATGAATTGAAGTGGGTTGTTGCAAGAATCTGAATTATGCAAAATCAACTTTCTTCTTCAGTTGGTCTGTGACATGTCAAATTTTGACAGGTCTCTTGAAACAATAGGTTGAAGAAGTCCGAAGGTGTAGTGAAGATTGGGTTAAGTGAACAATGCGTTATTTGTGAGTTCAAAGTTTCTGAGATGTTTTTTTGTATTTTGTATGGGATTGGGAAGTTGGCTTGGGATGAATTTTGGTAAAATTGTTGTATTAATTGCTGGGAAGACTTCTGTGGAGTTTGTTTTAGGGTTTGGGATGAAGCGAAGTAATTATTTTGCAGTTTATGTTTATGCAAAGTGTGGTATCTGTCATATGTCAAGTTTTTTGACAAAATATTAAGGGAATTTGAAAGAATAAGTATGAATGATTGCATGTTTACAGAACAAAGAAGGTTTTATTCTTGTCAGGTAAGTTTAAGTAAATTTTGGTTACACATTGGTGTTATAATATGTAAGTAGTCTTGAATATTTTGAGTTTCTAGGTAATGATAAAGGACTTTTGGTTCCTTTGAAAGACATAGGAGTTTCCATAAACATTTGTGTGAGTATATCCTTATCACATGTTGCTATGCTGTAAAATCCATCTGTATTTTGTTCAGTGGGCAGTGTTGGCTTATAATCTGGATGAGGAGGACTCCAGTCGAAGATTTTTCTTCCATTGCCATTGCAAAAGATTGTGGAGGTAAATTCATAGTTTAATATTTTGTAATTAACAAAAAGAGGTCCCCAGTTGTTCTTTGTTTCTGTATTGGTTCTTCTTTCGTCCCATTGAATGCTATATTTTGAGATAAATTTGTAAAATCCGGTAGCCAAAAAGGAATAATTGTCAGACCACCAAATTAACCAGTGTCAATGATCTTCATTTATCGGCTCGCTGATGGATTTTGATCTTTGGTTTGTTTGCTTTGTGTAACCATAAGAAGGACATAATGTTGGTTTGTTTTCATGTTCCATTACTAAGAAATAGTAGTTGTTAGGTCTTGCTTCTAGATATGATCTTACTATTTCTTGGAGACAATGCCAAGCTGTGATTGATTGAACTCGTTTGATATCCATGATGTTTAGTGCTAAAATTTTTAAGATTTAATTAAATGATCTAGGGATTTATGGTTGTTATGGAACTTTGAGTACTTTATAACTATATTGATTAATTTATGTTAGTGTTGTTAGGATAATTTGTTGTTAGGGAAATTTAAGTGTTTATAAAATTGCAGTTGATTTTTGAAGCTAAAGAAGTATTCGAGTGAAACTTTATACGGTAAGTAGAGTATAAATTTATACTGTGTTTATGGGAAAGGTAAAGCCATGGCGTATTCAGATTTTTTGATGAATTTATGTCGATGTAAATTGTTTGATGTGAAAGATTTCTTTTCGAATGAAATGTTAAAGTATTTGTCTGAAAGGAAAGATCGGTATCATTGGCTAATCATGCAATGTGATGTTGAAAATTCGTGTTCTATTTTAAGTGGTGAAGGAAGTATGATAGGAAATCAGATGTTTTCTGAATTTGTACCAGGAAAGCATTTTCATTTAGTGATTTGGAGGGATTTTTATCTTCATTTTCCCCACAGTTCAATGAATAGATTTATGAAAATTTGGAAAAAAGATTGGAATAGTTTAAGGTTTAATCCTGGAACTTCTTGTGATTGTGGACCTTTATATACTTCAAGGCGGGTATACCAGTTGGAAAGTGTTGTGAAGACATACAAAGATACAGATACGCGTAAAATTGTGGATTGTAGTTATCCTCCTTCAAATTGGGATGAATTTGTGAAAAATGTTGAAGAAAAAATAGGTAATTAAATTTGTGAAGGAATGAATGTTTTGTAACTTATTTAAATTTGATTAAATTCTTTATATTGTTTAGTTTGAATCGATTGCATAATTAAGGTTGGTAAATTTATTCTTTAAGTTTGAATAAAATATGTGGAAGTTTTTTATGTTATAGAACAATGTTTGATGTGGTCAATATTATACTTGAGGTATTGTAAAGGGAAAGTTTGTTTTTGATTTCTTTTGGGTTAAAGTTAGGATAACCTTAAGTTCTCACAATGAGGAAACCCATCCCTTCAGGGAGCATGGTTGAGATGGATGTATGCCGAATGCGCTGCACATTGCACTTTCTCTTCTCATGTGAGTCAACTTGCCCTTCAGGGTACAGGTATTCTAGATGAAGATGGGCTGACTTATTGTTATCTTAGCATACCCAAGGTGATTAAAAATTACCTTTTGTTTTATATTATCCCATGTAGAATATTGACCAATAAAACGATGTTCTGTGGATGACTTCTTTAAGATATAGTATTGACTGGATATATGAAAAAAATATTTGAATTACATAGGGAATAATTTATTTTAGATGTCTGGTGGATTTGATTTAATGGAAATTGGTTCAAGTGAAATATATCAGTGGCATAAATTAAAATTGGAAGAAATGATACAAGGTTTAGAATTATATGAAGAGGATATTGGTGTTTCTCAAGTGATCTATTTGAAACGAAAAATAACTGCAATTATAGATATGTTGTTACTTTTGACAAAGCATTTGGATTATATACTTTATGAAATGAAAGAACAAAAAAAATAGATGATTAAAAATGTTGATTTAATGTTATTCTTGGAGGGAAAGAAAATTAAATAAGAAATAGACTGGAATTTGTAGTAGAACAACAATATATTTGAAAAATTCATTAAAATTAATTTACATTATTACAATTTGGAGAATGAATTACTATTTTTCTACATAAATTTACTATGAAAGGAAAAGTGTCTTCGAGAATACATCTTTTCATTGTATAATAAGCTAGTCTACTAAGTATATTTAGGGAAATTGAATGAATTAAATCTAAATTATTTTTATTAATATGATTAAGTAAAAGCTCAGCTATAAAACTAGGATGATATTCTCCTTTATAAGTATATAAAATTTTACAAGGAAAAGATTTTGGTATTTCTTTTGTTGTTATAATGTCATTTCCAACCTGGTGCTACTATGTTTTCGACGTCAATATTTGGTAATAAATTAACTAAATTTCTTATGTCTATTAAAGATTTTATTTTATAATAATGTACTGTATTAAACTTGGATTGTCTATGTTTAAACAATATTGCTTTTAAATTTTTTGATAAAATAATTCTATTAACCATAAATCTGTAATTCTATAATTTGTTGAAATATACTAATATGACAACAATATCTATTTATATGTTCTGATGTTCATTTATGTTTAATTTCTTTCAAATTCTTTTCAATGGAGATTTCTTGTGATTTCTTTTTTTTTGGTGAAAGTAGAACTCTTTTGAGATGGGTTATTTCTGGTACTTTTATTTGATTTAGTGTTGTTTGGATCGCTGCTTGGTTGGTTGTCGGTGTTGTGTTGGAATTGTAAGATATCAAGTTCTGAGAAAAACAAGGAGGAGGAGTTGATGGAATCTGGATCTTCAATGATAAATGAAATATCGGCGTTTGAACTGATGTTGTTTGTGTTGGTTGGGATTGAATTGATGTTGTCCAAATTGCTTTTGGTTTTGCTCGGTTCTGAGTTGTCGAGGATTAAACAGATGATATGTTGTATGTTGATTGGCTTGTTTGACCACTGGTTGAGAATATTATCTGTTGAATTGGGTTGTTTGGTGTGATCATTGTTAGATTGTTCCATAAAGATGAAGTGATTGGGTTGATTTTATGTGATAGCGAGGCAAAAGAAGAATGAGGAATGGTTGTGTCTAATTGTTGTGGTAATAAATATGTCCTTAAACTGTCAACAATGTCGGATTGTAATGTGATGTCTTTTGTGAAGTCACATGTAATGATTAGTTCATAGAATACAGAAATGAATGTTTGTTCGTTATTTGAAGATTGAATAATGTATAGTATAACTTGAATAAGTACTTAATGTGCAAAAGTTAGTTGAAATGTACCATTGTAGTTTGTACTGTTCGTTCTGTTGATGAAGTGTAATTAAGTTAACAAGATAATCTTCTTTCATAAAGAAAATATTTCTTGCTTCGTTTACCCTATTAAGTGAAATTAATAAAATCCATGGATTGGTTTGTGGCAAATCTTCTCTGAATTCTGCCAGATGTTCTGTACTAATACCCTTTAGATGATGTCTGTTGTCCAGCCTTTTTAGATAGCAATTAGCTTTGATCCATTTTATATCTTGATTGTTGAACAGATAAATATTTTAATTTGTGGATTATTTCAGTGAACCATTCCAAGTTTTGTTTGATGAATTGGAATCCTTGATTAAGAATGAGTTTTAGGTCGTGATGGGTTGATCAACACCAAGTAATTTTTGTAAAGAAAAAAATTGATGAAATTCGTTTGATTTTAAATCTTAAATACTTGTATGATGATGTGTAAGTATAAAAAAGAATACTTAAGAAGAATACTTGAGAAATGTAAATTATAAGAGGAACACTTAAAAGCTTATGATTTTTTGAGGCTTGATGGAAAGAGAGAAAATTTAAATTTAGGATAGTGATACTTATAAATTTAAGTATTTTACGATGCATGTTCTTGTTGTGATGTTATATTTTATAGTGAATTATGTTTGACAAGACATTGTTTTAATAAATTAAATTTTTCTGATGCAAAAGGAGAAAAAGTTTCCAAAACTCCTTGTCAATTATTTAAATATTGTTGTGAATGTTGTTCAATTGTTAAGCAATGTGAATATTATGGTGGGAAATGGAGAAATTATGATTGTTCTCAAATATATTGTTCTCATTGTCATAAATTGGAGAAGAAACCTCAGTATTGTTACACGAAATGTGTCGACATTGTGCAAACTGAATCTGTTTGTGATAAATTATTTTCCTTTCATTTTGAAACACAAACTGATGGTGATGGTTTATGTTTTGACGTGTATTATTGTGTTGTTAATGTTGTTTGTAAGAAGTGTAAGGATGTGCCTTTTCATTCTGATGGTTCTGATGTTCAAGCTTGTTGTGGTTCTAGAGTTGAAATATTTTCTGGAGATGAATGCATTAATCAATTTTGAAAATACATGATTGAAATGGATAAGAAATGTAAGACTATTTGGGTTGCTCATGATGGTGCACATTTTGACACATTGTTTATAATGAGATGGATGTTGAGCAAATTTAATATTACTCTGCGAGTTGTGATGAATGGTAATAAAATATTATGTATGAAAATGTTAAATATTACTATTTTGGACAGTTACTTGTTTTTTATTAATCGTTTACAGAAGTTACCAAAAATATTGAATATTGATTTGGAATGTGAAAAAGGATTCCACCCTTATTTCTTTTTTGATTTGAATTATGTTGTCCCTCTTGTTGATAAAAAATATTTCGATATTTCAAGTATGGATGATAATGGTATGAATCCAAGAGATAAAGAATACAATTTTGAGGAGGAAGTTAAAACTTATTGTTGTAATGATGTCAAAATTCTTAGACTTTGCTGTATCAAATTTTACAACCAGTGTAAAACAATGTGTGTTGAACCATTTTTTGATGCTTCCTTGATTATGATAGCCAATATGGCTATGAGAATTTTTCGATCTTTATTTATGAAACAAAATACTATTGGAGTTATACCCAAAAGTGGCTATAGGAACAATGTTAATCAAAGCATTATTGGTTTGATATGGAAGGAAGAGTTGAACAAAAAGATTGAAAATTTTAGATGGAAATTGAGTGCTTATGGTGAGATTCGAATAGGGAAACATTATTTGGATGGTTATGATGTGAAAAACAGAGTTACTTATCAATTTCATGGGTGTTTTTATCATAGGTGTATGAAATGTTATTCTTCTGATCATTATAATGTTTTAAATATGTCGTTTGGATGTTTGAGAGCACAAACGAATTGTGTTACACATTATTTAATAGAATGCGGTTTTGAGGTTGTTGAAATGTGGGAATGTAATTATAAGAAACAGAATAACATTGGCAAATTTATGATATCATCTGCATCTTTGAAATATGATAAATATTTACCTTTACGTCCATGTCAAGCTTTGTATGGTGGAAGGACGTTTCCAGTACAGTTAAAGAAAACACGTATCAATAATGCAAAGATTCATTATGTTGATTTTACCTCACTTTATCCTAGTGTTCAGAAAGATTTTTCTTTTCCTATCGGTCATCTTTCTATTTTGGTTGGGAATGAATGTGATGAGGTTAATTTCAATTAGTTTTGTGGATTGGTGAAATGTGATATATTACCACTGAAAAATTTATATTTTCCTGTACTTCCTTGTAAGTTTAATGGAAAATTGATATTTACCATATGTCGTTCTTGTGTATTTAATACACAGGAATGACATAAAGTGAATATTCATTGTCAGCATTCAGATGAAGAATGCACTTTGACAGGAGTTTGGTGTAGTCCAGAAATTAAGAAAGCTTTAGAAATGGGATATGAAATGAAAAACGTTTATGAATTATATAAATATGAATCAGTTGGAGATATTTTTTCTTCCTTCATTAAATATTTTTCTAAATTAAAACAAAAATCTTCTGGATTTCTAGCTTGTTGTCATGATGAAAATGGAAATTTGAAAGGTGAATTGACTGGAACGCGAGGGTGCATTTTTGGATAGATTTCAAATGCAAGAAATTGGAGTAGGTTTGTGTAATATTGTGAAATTGATTTTAAATGGTTTGTGGGGAAAATTTGCTCAAAATAAAAATGGAGTGGAAATATTTTATATTACAATTTATGAACAATTAAGTACTCTTCTGGAAAATCCAATTTATGAAAGTAATACCAATGTTATTATTGCTAGATTGAGATTATATATTGCTTTGATTTCTTTACCTAGAGATTCTGTTTTGTATTTTGATACCAATTCTATTTATTATTCTGAAAATGGAGAAGAATTAAAATCAAATACGGATCATTCGTGGGACAAATTAAAAATTAATTGAGTCATGGTGAATATATAACAGAATTTTGTAGTACCAGACCAAAATGTTACTCCTATCTTACCAATAAAGACTGAGAAATTGTTCATGTGAAGGGATTTAAGTTAAGCAATATTGATGTTAAGAAACTACTGACTCATGAGTTTATGAATGTTGTTGTTGCGGATGTTGAAAAGAATCGAATTGTAAAAAATGGTAAATTATGTAAAGAAGAGATTTGGTTATATGTTTGACAAACGAGTTGTCCGTGATGATTTGTTTAGTGTTCCGCTTGGTTATATGGAATGATTTCTATTTATTTTACAGAAGTCACGATTGAATGATATTACAATACCTTTTTGCCATCCATTTGTCATGAATGTTGTCGGACCTTCTCAATTGGGAAAAACTTATTGGATATATAAATTGTTGGAAGAAGCAAAGCAATTAATAAAACCGGTACCTTTGTTTGTATTTTATTTTTATAATGGTTGTTTTCAAGATATTTATCAAAAACTTCAATTATTTTAAGTTGATTTTTATTAATTGTAGTACTAAATTTTCCAATATTCACAATGTTCTTAGAAAATATGGAATTAAAGAACAAATTCCATGCTCATTTGTGTTTGACGATCTTATGTTTCTTTCTGATGTTAAAGACAATTGGAGTAAATTGCATAATTATGTCACAAAAATGAAAGATTGCCATCATTCCAATTGTAGTTTGATATTCGTCTGTCATGCTGCTAAGGCATCTTTTATTCAAAATGGACCAATGCAATTGTGCATCACATTTGGTCAAGCAAATCTCTGTTCTGGATGCTATTTTGTGGCTCAAGTCATCGTGGGAAAATCAATGAATGATATTGAGTAATAGTAATTATGTTATTATTTTTCAAAATATTGGAGACGAACGAACTCTGTATCATGTGTTTCAAATGTGTAAATTATCTATAAAACTTAAGAAAATAACGGATGTTTTCAGTAACGGTAGTAGATATATAGTTTTGGATAATGTTTTGTCTTGTCCTTCTAATGCTAGAATAGGAACAGGTGTATTTAAGGATGAACCTTTATTTGTATATAATAATTCTTGAAAAATAATTTATTTACAACATTTACATTTCTGTTCTATTCCTGTTATTGGTTGTGATTTTGTGAACCAATTTTCACAATTCACATCAATAACATAATGTTTAAAGAAATTATAAAGAAAAGTTTCATTTATTTCTGGTATATTAAAATAAAAAAGTTCTGGTAAAACTGAATTTAAATTATTTAAGGCTAATAAAAAGTATAAAGACCACCAACCACATGTATATAAGTTACGTTGTTGCATTTTATGAGTTATTAACGACTTTATTGATAAGGATTTTTTAAATGTCATTTTATTAATTGTTTTTAGTATTTTTGGATATTCTGTTATGGGTTTTCCAAACGAATCCATTAACATATATATATGTTCATTTTCTCTATTAAAATGTTTTATTCCTATCCAATGAGTTCCTTCTTCTGTTGACAGATCGGTATTCCATATCCAAGTGTGCTTAAGATTTATTGTGGGATCATGAATATATGGATGATGATCTGCTGAATAAACTCCCATGAAATCAGGAATTTTCAATTTTTTTGCTAATATTTCTAATTGATCAGCATATAATGCTGTTTGTTTAAATTTTCTTTGTGAAGATAATATTTCTTGTAATGACGATTGCATTGTTATAAATTCTTTTTATATCTTTTTAATTGAGAATATGGAAGCAATCGTTGTCTTCTTGTTTCTTCATCACTTTCACTGATAGAAGTATGTATGGGACGTGATGATGTTGATGGTAGTGCAATGTCTTCTGTTTCTGATGAAGATGATCAAATAGATCCCAACTGTTTTCTGATTTCTTTATTTTGAATGTAACTTGTTGGAAATTTATTTTGTTGAAGAATAATTATCAAATCTCTTATTTTATGTTGTGGTAAGACATTAGATTTTTTCTTTAAATCTTTGCCAAAGTCGTGAATAAAATCTTCGTAATTTACATCATATTTTCTCCCATTTGGAAACTTTAATTATCCTGATCTCATGGGTTTTATTCCTTTTTGGATCAATCTTCCTCTTAATAATTGTTCTTTTCTTGTGGTGTATCTTTCTTTCGCTATTTTTGGTAGTGTTTTGTTTGGAATTTCTTGAACTTCTTTGTTGTTTGTTTAAATATGTATTTGCTCTTGCTTCTGCTGCTTCTTTATATACATTTCTCACTGGATCATTTGCTCCATATTTATTCATTCTATTTATATCCTTATTAATCAGATGAAGTTCTTGATTGGTTAGTTTTGATTTTAATATTTGCATGGTTACATTTTCTTGTAGTGTCTAATAAATTTGTTAAAATTGTAGGATCAACGAGTTATAATTTGTTGACATTTTCTGATATTTTTTGTTTGGCTGAAAAAAATTAATTTAATTATTGAAAACATATTTATTTAAAAATTTAAGACCCTTATGCAATAAATCGTGTAAAATAAAATTTTCAACATAATTTCTCGTAGTGTTTGTTCGATTTTTGTTTTGATAATTTGGATAATAGCATATGCAGTATATCATTTATATCTAAAGGTATTTCTTCATTCAAAATTGATTTGCATAATTTTCTCAATTTATTTCTGAACAAGTTTGTTTACATTAAAACTTGTTTTTCAGGATTAACTTTTAAAAACAGGGATAATTTATTTGGAAAATCGTTTTCCTTTTCAAAATTTGAAGCCAAAATATGAGGTGATTTTGCTGCTGAATTAAACATTTTGAACCACAAAGTTGCTAAAGCATCTCTTTCACCATCTTGATCTGCATCGCTACTACTGTTATCATTTTCAGAATTACTTAAATCAACATAATTATACAAATAATTTTGAATTTCATGAGAAGGTGATCTTTCTGAAGTTTGATTATGTTCCTATTGGTGTCCTTCTTCTTCTTCAGCTGGTTGTTCATCTGAATAATTTTCCAAATGTAAAATTTCTAATTCTTTGTTTCTTTTCAGATTCAACTGATGCTTCCTTGTTTTTTTTTTTTTTATTTTTAGTCATGAATTTATTTTCCAAAATTCCCTGATGTTGAGAACTTCTTGTTTGCATTGTTGGGTAAAAACAAATATAATCTACAACAATTAAAAAATTAAAAAATATATTTTATCGATATTTACAATAAAATAATTAATACTTACAATTTATCTTGGCACTTTTTTAATACAGTGGTACCTGTTTTGAGAGACCACCCCTTGGTTCATAAAAAAGTGGTCTCTCATCAAAGGTTGGCTGTAAATGATCACCAATACTGTATTAATACACATGTTAAGTATATACAAGAACATGCATGGTATGTAAGTAAAAAGCTAGGGTTTTAAGGAGTAATGATCACGCTACTGTCCAAAGAGTTAACTAAACACAATCATGTTAACATGGATATGCATTAATTAAAATAATCATCCAGCGTAGTTTGGGTTTTCCTTCTTTTGGCCTCAGACACAAATTCTTCTTCAATTAAATCCTCAGCCCTTTGGATCAATGTTAGCAATTCTACATTACCTCGAGCTAAAGCAAAATCTTTCAGTTCTGCAATATGCTGCCTGACCTTAAGGGAAGATAGGGTTTCAGTAAGAGGTTGGCTGGGTACGTCCTCATGGTCATCGATTTCATCACTTCTGGCCCTGGCGAATATTTCCTGCTCCCAGTCATGAATGAGTGAAGCAGAAGTAGTCACCTCATTGTCAAAAGTAGCAAACTGTACCATTGACGTATCCTCCATGAGGCCTTCTGCACCAAATGGAATCTCTTCTTCATTATTTGTAACTTCTTCTTCAGTATTGATGCTGTCATCAACTGCAAAACCACTGTTTGCAAAACACTTTGAAATGGTGGAGGGTGACACTGATTCCCACAATGACTTGAGCCACAAAATAGCATCCACAACAGAGATTTGCTTGACCAAATCTGATGCAGAATTGCATTGGTCCATTTTGAATGAAAGATGCCTTAGCAGCTTTTTTCTGTAGGTCATTTTCACTACCTGAATAACACCAGCATCCACTGCCTGCAATCAAGATGTTGTGTTGGGTGGCAAAAAGACAAGCTTGATCTTGCTGAGTTGGACTTCAGGGTGAGCAGTACAGTTATTGATGAAAAGCAAAATGTGTTGTTTTTCTTGAACAAACCTCTGGTTCAGCCTTTCTAGCCATTCTTGGAATAGGCTCGCTGTCATCCAAGCTTTGCAGTTTGATTCATAATGAACACCCAATGTGTCCTTGAAACACCTAGGATTGGCTGCTTTCCCAATCACCAGTGGTTTGAGCTTTTCACCGATAACACTAGAACCCAAAAGTACAGTCACCCTTTCCTTTGCATTCTTTCCTCCCTTGCATGAATCAGCTTTCTGTACCATAGATCTGTTAGGAAGGCATCAATAGAACAAACCAGTCTCATCTGCATTAAAAATGTTGCAAGCTTCATATCATGTGCAGATGGTGGGTAACTGTTTGGACCAGTCTGCAACATCTTCCTATCTAACGCTTGCAGATTCTCCACTCAGAGCAGCAGACCTAACGCCAAAATGCTTCCTCCATGACTCCAACCAACCATTTGATGCTGCAAACCCCTCATGATTGAGTTCCTCACTCAACAAACTAGTCTTCTCCTGGATTAGCTTACCGGTTACTGGTATGTTCCTAGCTCGAGCATTCACAAACCAATCCCACACAAGTCCATTAACATCAGCATACAGTGATCTCCTTGGCTTCACATACTTGCGTTCACCTTGAATACCATCATCCCATGACTTCAGAATTTTGCTCTTGTTCACAATGATATTCTGGATTTGGGTTTTTCCAACCTCAAAGGCCTTAGTTATAGATCTTGCTGATTCGTTATTATTTGCCCTCTCTCTTCATACTGCATTTGCTTGAAGTTGCCATTTCCTACCACGTGTGAAATAAATTTAGTCTTGGAATCAGACCCTCTCTATGTAACTGACTTCAGAATGACGTGATAATGGTGGAGAGTGTCTGGTTCTGAGACTAAAAGATAAATTGGTGCTCATCAGGTTTAACTGGAAGAAAGAATCGAAACTGTCCCACTAAATTCTGTACTGACAAAACTCAGGGCAGTCGCTTGTAGCAGGTAAATTTATTTAATTTTCGATCAAATACTGTGGTTGCTGGTCGTGTTTTATGGGTGGTTGCTCTTCAAAGGCAAAAATGTATTACTGAATGTTGGTGCTTGAAAAAGTGGTCTTTCAAAAGAGGTGGTCGTTCATGACAGTGGTCTCTCAAAACAGGTGCCACTGTAATACGTGTTTGCAATGGAGCATGTTTTGGGAATGGTTGATATCTTTGAATCACTTTCGGTCGACGTAATTTGAATTGAAATGGATATTTTACAAAAGTCGGTCTATTTAAGTACAACAATGTATTCATAGATTTCAATGAGTCCCTCATATTTCAATACACTACTTCTTTGTAAGGTGTTGTCAAGAATCCAAAGTTTGTACCTCGATGGAAAAATCCTACATGATGAGTTATGATTTTTCAATTTGCTAGCATTGTGTAAGTGATGTTAACAGACATAGGAGTCTTGCTATTTTCGGTTGGAGGAATTTCATATGCAATGAATGCATATTCTTTTGCATAATCATTATAATTAAATGGTAATTCTTGATCATTTAAATTTAATGCTTTTCTTAAATGAAAATAACCTTATTGAGAATTTGTAGTAGTAGGACCTCTTTGTTGTCCATTTATCGTAATATGAAAATCGGTGATTTCTTCCCAATTATGATGGGTTGGGGGAACAAATGCATCCCTGTTGGAATAATCTTGTTGATTGGCAAAATATAAATATGGTATGTGTCCGTTGAAAACATCAGAAATGCTTAGGGAACACCTTCCTCTACTATGAGGATGGGTGGTAACTTTTACTTTGTTTAAAAATATTTGTGAAACTTCCCCATCCGTTTGTAGCATTTTGTTTAAGCCAGCTTGTATCTGTACTTTAGGTGTTACATATTTTAAGTGTAAATAAAATTATTTGAATTTTATTTTTACTGCATCTAATTTTTCTAAATTTGCACCTGCATCATCACCAGATACATTTGCCATTGTGTGATCAAAACTGGATGTCGTTGCATTATAATTATGTTCAGACATCGTTAGTATTCTACAATTGTTTTCTTTATTCCATTTGAAAGAAATATGTGCTTGATGTTACATATTGGTCTCCGTTGTAAAAAACGGAACAAAATAATTTATCTGCCATGTATCTTGGGTCGGCATTTACTACACTCAATCGATGCTTGCTAGCACCTACGTTGTTGGTAATTGATTTTCTAGTGTTGTCAGCATGGTTGTTTGCAGTAACTTCCAATAGATCACTCATTTTGCCTGGAGTGTCCAACCACCCCATGGTAATTCCAGCCATGTTGGTATGCATTGCTTTTTTTTCCATCAAAGATTGATTGCATTTGTGACTTCCATACTGTCAGAATGGGCAACTTTCATGGCAACCCCATTCAGACTTAATTCAAATGATCTCACCCAGCAATTAAGCGGTTGAGGTACGTAATCCACTATGGTTCCAGCAGACAATTTATTATTGTTATTGCCCATCCTAAAGGAAATTTTTGCCGACATATAACTGTTTTGCAATTTCCATAAACTGCCTGTGACAGAAGGTCTGGTAAACATAAGTGTCAGAATCAGCATCTTCTCTTGCTTTTATGTGAACCAGAGTTTTTTCCACAATTGAATCTTTAAATGGCAGTCAATCAAACATACTCATAGGATCTGGAAATAATTCGGGTTGTCCTGCTATCGGTTCTTGATTTTCTTTAAAGATCTTGCTCTCTTCCTTGGAACATAATTTTCATTTTCATCATGATTTCATTTTTTTATTTCCATAGAATGAGCATTGTTTCCAATAAATTTTTGTCCTGTGGTATACATATTCGTAATTTATCTGAATCGCTTTCTTAATTTTGATAAAATATTTTTGTCAGGAGAATATTTCTTTTTTGTTGGATTTTCAACTGCTGTTTCAGAATCTGTTTCTGAAATTTTTCTTTTATTTTGTGGGAAAAAAATGCATTGTTGTTCTCTCAATTCCACTTGCTGTTTATTTTGTTTTTCTTCTTTTAAACAATTCTCTTGTCTTTTTGCCACGTTGTATATAATGGGTAATCTGTTGTCCGTAACTCCTTCCTATTTATATATTGTTTCGTAAGTAGTATTTTGTAATATATGATGAATATATGATTTTTCGAAAATAATACCATGACCTGATCGATAATTTCTTCAATTGACAATCTGTCATTTGTAATAAACTTTCAAAGCTTTTTTATAATAATATACACTTAGATTCAGTTGTTCTTTTCCCATCAAAGGTCCTCCATTTACATATTCCAATTCAAAATTAATGATTTTATAAATTTCTGATGGTATATTAAATAAATAACTCAGTACTTTGTAAATGATGTCTTTGTTTGTAAATGCTAATGAATCTTTCCTATTGACGACCAACATTAAGTTTCTTTGAGATATAAATACTTGTTCGCAATTAGGATCTTGTAGAAAATTTACATACTTACCACTTACTTTTATTTTCACATTTTTCACAAATTATTTGATAAAATATTATTTCTTGAAAAATCCAATTTATGTCTACAATATTATTTGAATGAACCTTGAACGTAAGAAGATTTGAAGATTTCAAGTCTTACTTTTTGCATGTATTCCTATAATGTTCGTATGGTACTGTTTAAAATACTGGCTGAAATTTCAAAACTTTTACATTTCAGTCTTCCTTTTTCCGCTTCAAGTTTGGTGGATATCATAATTTTCAATTTAAAATTATATTTTCCACCAGATTTAGCAATGCTTTTCCTGCAAGTTTACCAACAATTCCAAGTAAAGGAAGAGCACCACTGTGTTGGTATTTTCTTGTTTTTCACTTACCGGATCCTAAAAGTCTTTCACTTTTTTTTTCCAAACATTCATTGAAAATACTGTCCTGCGATAATTTGATTGGTTAAGTTAAAAATTTATTGACAAATCTGTTTGGAGCCCATGGAATAATTCAACATCCCACTTGTTTTGCAAGAACTTTTGCAATTGCTTTGGTTTTTGGGTTAAAGAGACGTCCACCTCGTTGATAACGTATATATCTTTTCCTCTTTTTTCCAATCCAATTTGATTAAACATATTTCCCAAAATTCCTCTTCCTTGTTGAGTAGAATATCGTGGTATTGATCTCCTTCTTCTTCTAAGAGGCATCACAAAAGAAATTTTTTTTCCCATTTTCAATTTTTTGCTCCTTTGTAAACCATTGCATTTAAAACAATCATCCCACTATCAAATATGATTTTGTTTTTATTCATATCTAATACTTTAAAATGTAAATTATGTTGTATTCTGGATACGAATTTTCTTTCATGATCGATTGGCGAATAACATTCTATCATGTGATTATCATGAGGATCATACCATTTCAATGGTGCAATTAACATCGTTCATCATTGTTTGAACCCTACGAGAAACATAAAATTCAAACCTGCACTTTTGTCAACCACATGTGAACCTTTAATCACCCCAATTTCTGTAGCTTTGATCGTTGTGTTAAATTGTTGTTTAAACACAAATTCGGTATTATCAAAGCCTAACATAAAAGCAAGTGCCTGACATAAAGTTAATTCTACTTTGACAACATAAATGTGATAGTCAGTATAGATGCTTCAACCAACTTTTCTAAATTGGTTCGGTGGTTTCTGATTGATGGTATGTCCATCTGCCAGATTTTGTGTTGGTAAAAACCAATATTCAAAAAACATATTGAAACTCACTGATGTGGTTTTGGAATCTTACACAAAAAAATTCAGACCGAATTGAGACAAATGTTTGTTTAACACATGACATATCATTTTGGCATCATAAAATCCTCATGGAATCATCACTTTGTCAAATTCGAAATTAACAGCACTTGGGAGTAAGAAGCCAAACTCATCTTTTACCAAATTTTTCACTTTAAAAGTCAGTTGAAAATAAAAATAATTTTGGTTTATTTTATTTATGTTAGATAAGGCCATTGGGTAGAACATTTTGTTGACTGTAATGTAAATATTACCATCTCTTGCATCGATTGGAGGTTGGATTTTGACCACAAAGTTGTTAGTCATATTGGTTCTGTACTCCAAATTCTGATTGCTAGTAAATTTGCTAGTAGATAATTCATACTGTTTTTAATTCTTCCAAATAAAATGTTCCTTCCAATGGTTCTCCACATAAATCTTCCAACGTGTAAGTGATGGGATCCATTATATAAACTTTTGCAATCACGAACACTTCTTCAGACCATTGACGAGTGCTTCTTTTCTGAAACAAATTTTTTGTAATGCAAAATTGTTCTTGTCAAAAAAACGGAAATCAAAAAATCTTTTATACAGGAAACTTTTGGGAACCACGACTCCCTGTAAACATCAAAAGGCATTCTACTGCCTCCCAATTCCAAATGAGGACTTTCATTAAAGCATTACAGTATTGCATCCAAAAACGTCACATAAGTTCCCAAATCAGAATTGTTCGAAACATTAAGCACTCTAGATATAATTAATTTCAATTGACCGATCAACCTTTTGACCATTGTAGCTTTTATATCTCTGTTACCAGTTGAAAATGTTCTGTAACTTTTCCCTTCAAATTCGTTTAATTCTCTGATTTTCTGAAATTCAGTCCCCATATTGGTTTGAATTAATTTGGGGACAACATCATTGTTTTTATCATACTTTTCTTCCGGTAAGACACTAACAAATTTCAGATAAGTGTTGTTGGCAGATTTGGTTTTCATGGGTTTCACCCATACGAATGTACTATAAACTTCTATAATGACTAAGAAATATATATACATATGATTGTATCCTCTTCATTTCTTTAAATCAGCCAAGTCCATTTGGTATTGATAATTTGTTTCTACAAGTTATATTCACAATCTTCTATAGCTTCATCTTGCAGGAGATAATAATCTGTAATGTAATTGCTGTTTTTCATTCAAAGCTTGTTCTCCTTTTAATAATCTTGGGAATCTTTTTGCGTCTTCTCTGCTTATTTTCTCTTGTCTTAATTTTTATTTATATACAATAATCCAACATCACGATACAATGTTAGATAAGTAATTCTTCTGTACCAAGAAGAGATAAAACAGCTGTTGGTTAATTCATATTGAAATATTTTAAATTCACCTCAAAAAATAAACAAAGAAATATTATTTGCATGATTTATCATTGTCTAAATAACATTTATGAATATCTTTAACATATTGAAGAACTTTATTCTTATTATTAATTATAATATCGATATCTATAGAATCGTCAATTTAACCTAAAATATGATGTTTTTCAATAAATCGAATAAAATTATCATCAACAAAACTAACATACAATTTTGACAAACAAGTAAAACATTCTAAATGTTGTTTAACGTACTTTTCTGTTAAATTGACTTTTGCAAGTTCATTATCATCATAACACCATCAACATATTCTTCAATATTTGTAACTTGTTTTCTTTTTCCACTTGAAGAGTCAAACATCATTCAATAAAGAAGGTTGATTTTCCAAATCTTCTTGCTCCATTCGATGTATTTCTTCAATGTAATCATTGAGATTGCAATATAATATCAAATCTGTCTGTTTTTCTGAAATTAAAATTTCTAAATCTTTCAAATTCTCCCCATTCAGATGATTCTGATGAAGTAGATCTTCTTTTGCTTGATACAGAAGAATTCTTGTTAAATTTCATTGGTTTTGATCTCAGAGGAGTTGCTCTATGTTTCTGATAACCCAAAATCAAATTTTTGAAAGTATCATGAGATTAAATTACAAGGTGTTCTCTGGTTGTTTTTTATATTTCCATTTCATCATATCAGCTTTTTAATACATTTACAGAGTTTAGGAATATCGGATTTTGATATTTCCAAAAACATGTCTCGTAAATCGATATCCTTCTTCCAAATCAGGATATGCTCTGTAGAGATTCAAATTTTTCCTAGTTTTATCATAGCAGATTTGAATTTGACTATAATCGTCATAATTCTGCAATGTATGCACACATATTGCATTAACTTTTTGATAAACAGATGCCATTCTAAAAAAAATTAAATCTAATTTATTTCATAAATTGTATCTTTTTTAGACAAATCTAAATAAATAGTCACAATACTTTCATTATTTCCTATTTATTGCATTTTGTTTTCCTCGATTTCTCCATCAAAATGGCCTTCACGTCCACATTTGGTCATTTTAAAAGTCGGATTATGTCCAATTATTAATTTCTTTTCAATCAAATTATTTTCATTAATCTTTGATTTAATATGAAAATGATAATGATTACTATTTATGGTATAATTCATATATCCTACATTGTCCAATTGAAAATATTTCATATGATCCACTTCTTTCATCTCACACATCATTCCAACATAACTGAGAATTTTATTTTTCAAAATAATCCAACTTAACTTTTGTTTTATCATAATTAAACAATTCATAAAACAATCAAAATACTGGTAACATTTATCACATGTAAATGTTTCCAATATAGTTCTTTTTGAGAATTTATTATTCATTGCTCTCAAAACATCAAACCATTCCAGATTTAATTCTTTAACCTTTTTTTCTCAAACACGGAATAGAAGATATACCCATAGTGTAATCATATTTTTAATAGACAAATTATTGAAACAATTTCTATAACCTAAATGAAATGATGATTTGTGAATATATTCATTTTCGTTAACAACTTTCGAACACTTAATATACTTTCTATCGTAGTATTCTCCAGGACTATTTATAATATTTGAATGACAACAACAATCATAAATACAAAACCTACATTCATTTTGTAATATATATAATGAGCTAACATATTAGGAACATCATACCAACAGTTGAAAACTTTAACCAAGCATTTATATTCATTTCTTTTAACGATTAAACCCTCATGTCTTTCATCGAAAGATCTAGTGATATTTGAAGATATACTTGGTTCACCAATATATAACTTTCTATATTTTTCCAGATAACTTTTAGGTTTCGATTTATATAAAGCAGAACATGTAATACAACATACACAAATTTATATTATAAGGATAATTTTCCAACAAAATAGAAAAAGTGGATTTAACTTTAAATTCATCCATACCTTTGTTATCGAATCCCTTTCAATCTGAACAACCTTCACATAACATTTTTAATTGTATACTAAACTTATTATAAGTATACTCTTCAACTATCATGATTCTCAAGTACTTCACTTAAAAAATTTACAAATCAACCTCTCAAAATTCATGAATGTTAAGTGTTTTATTATTTATACATTCATAAATTTAAACAAGCATACAGTTCACTTCACAAACATCAAAATCTTGAGCTTATTACGTCTCTGTTCTTTTCACATAGTAAGTTTCTTTTTTATCTTGTCTTATGATGACACATAACTCTTTGTTTCTTTGCAATTCTTTTTTCAATTATTCACATATTTCACTCGATTCATTATATTTTTTACTAATGTAACAAAATTCTTCAAGTTTGCATCGAATTTTAAAATTCATATCTTCTTGAGAACTTGTACAAAATTCGCCGATAAATTCATTGTTTCCATTAGTATTTTGATAATACACTTTAACATCCAATCTATGTTCTGAAATAATTTACAATTACTTTTTTCTTTTGGTTTTGTATATTCTGCTTCTTATTCTTTATATACTTTTAATATAACATCAATATTTTTTCCCATTTTTAGAATAGAATCTAAAATGACTCAAAAACAAAATGATGCAAAATTATTATTTCAATACAAACCAAATCCAAATCAAGAAGACATCAAGGATTTAGTAGATTGGTTATATGACTTAGTTGAGAATATACACAAAGAACTATTAAACAATTTTCACAAATTGATTGAAACTGAAGAAGAACATCTTCCTATAAGTAAAGGGTAGTTATTCATATTTTAATTCCATACATATTAAGCTATTTTTTCATTTACAGTTATTACATATCCATTTCATATCGCACAAATTGTCTAAAATCAATTAAAACCTACACAAAAGTTACAAACAATTTTTTATCTGTATAATACCCCTCAGCAGCATGACCATCTTTCATAACCACACATGGTAAAATCAAAATATCTTCCTGAAATTTTAATTCATAATTTATATCTGGCAATTGTAAAACATCATCATCAAACACACCGATAAACATATTCTCAAAATCGACTTTTGACATTATTTATTTTCATAAACATTTTTCTATGAGATGAATAATTAATTTTAAACACTTCAATTCCAACCAAACCACAAGAATTCATCCTATTAGGTTCCCTTTTTTCAACTTCACCAATATTCGATCGTATCATTATCTGCAAATCTTTCACCACACATAAATTTGTATCATAACTTTGATCAAACAAAGTCAATCTTTGTTCAACTCCATTTATTCTTTCATATAAATCAGAAATATCTTCATCTCCCAAAACCTTATCTCCAATAAAATAAAAAAGGTATGGCAAAATTCCACATCCTGTAACATGTAACTTTCATAAGGAGAACCCAACCACACCGTATCTTTATCTTTACTCCATCTGATAGGTTCATAAACACTTTCAGAATCTTTGATAAAATTTCACAGTTTTTGCAATTATTTTCTTCACACTCATTACAATCCCTTAACAAAAGTGACTAGAATTTCAAACTCACAATATCCACAATCTGCAAATGCTATAATTTTCCTTTGATAATACCCTTCACTAGAATGAGCATCTATAAACTGAACACTAGGTACAATCAATGTCATCCTTATATTTTAATTTGTAATTAACATTTCTTAATTGCAAAACGTCACCACTGAACCGACGTTCTATCATTATTTTTCCATGTCTCATTCTAACATCTCTCATCTTAGTCCTGTTATTTTTGCCACAAGTCCCATAATTAATTCTAAACAATTCAATTCCAACCAAACCACAAGGATTAGTTCTATCAGGTTCTTTTTCTTTAACCGCTCCACTAATATGAGATCATATTCTTGTAGTCAAATCTTTAACCAATCATCGAGTAGTTATATCATAATCATTATCGAACAAAGTAAATTTTTGTTCCACTCCATTTATTGTAGGATACAAAACAGATACATCTTCATTATCTCCCATAATACGTTCTTTCAGAAAATAATCCAAAATCGGATCTCTCCCTGAACCCATGCCTGGCACCCTATCACTTGTTAATCTTAAATTTAAAGTTGAATAAGTGTAACTTGCCTTAATAACATCCTTATCTGCATTATCAGAATATCAGTATATTTCAGCATTTCTTGGAGTTGCTTTTAATCCATAAACAGCATCTTCATGATAAAACTTTACAGTTTTTGCAATTATTTTGTCCACATGTTGTTTCATATACATTTTCTTTTTTTTTCCAGAAAAAAAGAATTTGTTTACACAGGCCAAATACTCAGTGATGGGTTGGATTTAATATGGTTACCCGACAAAAAAATATATGGAACTTATAAACTTAACTTTGAAAACAAATAATTTTTTTTTTAATAATTTATGGAAGTTATTAATATGTTACAAATCTGAATAATTACTAAAATTATTCATGTTCATATTCAAATTTATTTTTATCAATATCTTTTCAACTTTTTTCCTCGTCCAATTTGCACACTCTTCCATCTATAAACTTGATTTGCCAGATAATTCCACATTCTCTTACTCATTTTCTCATATTAATATACACTTTGACAAACATCTATAACAAAAATTTTTTTTTCAGTTTATTTCTTAAACAAAGTAAGTCGGAATCATTGAATGGACCGTTGGTGCTTGGAGATTTAGCGAGTTATGCAATTGCAAGATGATATGACCACATTCACATCAGCAGACATTTCAAGAAGGTCAGAGTTGGGTCAGAATCTCTATCTGTCAGCATCCCATGGACGTAGATTTTGAAACAAAATGTCCAACTTTGGGTAACACTTGACAGAATAATGGGACAAATTTAGATATTTCCCTTGATGTAAAGAATTTAGAGCTTTTTTTTTTCTTCAAATACTAAACATTTGTTTGGTTATTTGAACACATTTTGAGATGTCCACACACACACACACACATTGCAAAACATGTTAAAATACTAAACTTTTCTTTGGTTCTTCTATCAAATGTTGCATTGTTTTGATATGTCCAGCACACATAGCAAAACTATGCAACAATTCTTTCCGATAGTTTCTTTAAATTCTTCAGACCTTGTTTCCTTAATTTTTTTTTTTTTGTAAATAACTGCTGTAAGTTCATCTCTCATATGCCACTGCAACTTCCTCTGAGTGTCCTCCAACTTTTCTGTTTACCCGTCATAATTCAATTGTCAAGTATATCAGTCAGTCTGTTGAGGAGAGGATTAGCATTTTATATTTTCCAGGATCAGAAAATGCCACTTCTTATAGGCAACAGAGGAGATATAGTTTCCAATTTTGTAGTAAATTTTCTTCAAGAATATCCAACCAGAGAAGAAAATACAGAGCACGAACCAAAGCAGGAAATGTGTGATACTAACCAATAAATTAAGAAAATATCACACACTCTCCATTACCAAAGTCTTTGTGCTTATATGCTGAAAGTTAAATATAAGATGAGTATTTTCTTCTTCCTCTTATCTTGACCTTCACTTGGCAGCATGGAGGCAAAGATATAAAGTTTGAGTTGACAAACAGGATCTCAATATTTCGATTACCTTGTTTGGCACCTTGAATATGGAACAAATCCAGAGTCAATCTCTTGGTTATCTACATTATTCAAAGAAACCAAAACAAGGACCGTCAGTACATGTTCCTCAACTCCACTTCATCTCAGCAAAGCTGCACAAGAGAAAATCAGATATAGATCAATATTTCAAAGCTTCATGTTCTTTAGACCTTCTTTCTTTAGCCTTGTTTGACACTTTGAATATGAAGCAAATCCAACGTACCTCAATTGGTACTTCGATATGCAAATGCAAGTACCAAAACAAGACCAAAGAGCCTAAACATGTTGATCTATCTGTTTATCTTCCTCTATCTCCACCCACTTCATCTTGCATCATTGAAAATAAGAAACAGAAAGAAATTTCTCTCCAAGTGGGTCCTCAGCAAAGTGGAATTCAAGAGAATACAGTATTAATGTTTGTTTGATCGCATGTCACTACAAGAACTGGATTTCACTGGATACGACAGTTGGAGAGATTGTCAAAAATTGACATGCTTCTGCAACTTCTGAGCAAAAATGAGAAATTTTCTATTAAATTCGGCAATTCTAACTGTAATTTCTCATGATTGTCCAAATGGTGTACTCCAAAATGTAGAGAGACCGGTCAAACAAACTCAGCAAATCATCTTTCAAATTTGACTGCTAAATTCAAAAAGTCATTTTTGCAAGTTGGTTGAACTTTTTCTGTCCTCTTCAACACAAAACTAAAGAATTTCTTCCATCCAGGTAAACAAAACACATAAGCGAAATTTTTTAACCTTATAGAAATTCTCCTCATCCTCCAAATGTGTCTAATAAGTCTTTCAATCCAGCCAATGTGGGCATGACTTGTTTTCCTTTTCTATCACTAAAAAGGTCAACATTGACTTCTTGTCTTCCCCTGACTCCTAAAAATCAGGGGCAAGGAAGAATGGCGAGTTAAACTTCCACAACTTTCAGCTTCTTTTCCAATCAAACTATGGCCAGTCAAGTGCCAGTGCATTACAGAAAAGCAAGCTCATTGTTCGAATGTTAGAAAAGGAAGACAATCCATGAAGCCACTGGTGAATCTCTGTTGAAGACAATTCGTGGCAAGGCGTAGAGAAACAAAGTAAACTCCAAATTACATAATTTAAACCACCAAATAATTATCAGTGAATTCCGACATCTTCTGCTTCTTGAACTCTCCAATCTTGCTTCTATTACTTCGTTATATTTGTGTTACTTATATACTTTTCTTAATAATAAAACACTTATAACAACTCACCTATCTTTGTTGATTGATATTCGTTTATTCTTTGTATTCAAGTCGAATCAGTTCTCACAAAGCTCATTAATTGCTTTAAAACACGCATATGTTCAAATGATCACTTCAAATTCAAATTTTTCAAGAGACCAACTGTCAAAAGTTGACATGTCACAGACTATCTGAAGAACTAGCATTGCATTAGCATCACCTACAAGAACTCACTTCGCTCATTCTCAAAAACTTCAAAACCACAAAACAAACTGTACAGAAGTCTTCCCAATGATGAAAAGAACAACCTTGTAAAAAAATCATACCAAACCGACTTCGCTATCCCGCACAAAATTTGAAAAAAACAATTAGGGTTATGCAAATCAACTGAAGTACCACTTGAGAACCTGTCAAAATTATTCAAATTTTTCCTCTGACGATTGCTATTCACGCGAACAATATCTTTGAACTTTGACTACAAGAACTCACTTTGCTCGCTCTCAAAAACTTCCAAACTGAAAAACTAACTCGAGAAATCATCCCAAACCGACTTTGCCATCACTTGCAAGATCCAAAAAACCAATTGGGATGCTTGGACAAATTCATCAACAGTTCCTTTCACTTTGCCGAACCTTCACCATTACTTTGCTTGCCAAGTAAGCCTGCCATTGCATGGAGTGGTCACCCACTCACCAGGCTTCTGATTAAAAATTGCTTATGAATAGTCAATAGAAAAATTAGAGGTCACTCCCCCCAACAATAATCACAAATCCACCCATCCCATTGGTTCATTCAAAAAACCCAGCCTTCTGATTGGTAATTTTTTTGCATATTGCTCTTTTCCCCCTTACTACTGAAAACTTTCTTTTTAATGTTGATTCTTCATCGTCGGGTCCCTCACTATCACTTTGGGATGTGTGGTTTTCTTTCACATTTTTCCTTCACTTATTACAACCAAAAGTACAGCACTGCATACTGAGTTTGCCCATTTCTGTAGTATCCTTACAACAACTTTACCAAGAAAGTGGTCACTCCAATATGGCACTGATTGAATTTCGTGGGCTTCATTTTCTCATGCAGTCCAGTCCTATATTTCAGATCAGTGATCTGCACTTTTGGCAAGGGGTTATATTTATATCAGCATTGGAGGTGGCATCATGGATGACATCCAAATCAATGACACTGACACACATGGCCCTCTGAAGGTGAAGTACCGCCTCAAGGAGCAGGAGCTAATGATTTGTAAGCTCGCTGCTGATAGAGAACAAAAATACCGATGCCAACCCAAAATGAGATAATGGAAATTCTGGTTAAGAGCTGGAAAAGTTTGACCATTGATGTCAATGCCTGTTATAAGAACTTGTGGCTCACAAACAAATTTGATGGTTCAGAGGACGGTTTTGTCTTGGACTCAATTTTCTGACTTGTTGGACTGGAAATGTGCGCATTCCATGAGAAATTGGCCATCTGATCACCAAGGTCATTGAAGGACTTGCTGTGAAAAACAACACAGACAAAAGGACAGTTACTTGGTTGTGAAGGGGATGAGCTTCATACTGATGATATAGCAGATCCTGAAACAGACAAGGATGAAATTATGGATATGGATACCGCCATTGAAACTGAAATGGGTGACACCTCAGAAACCATTGACATGAATCTTGCAGAGAATGCCGATCCTGATCAAAGTGAGACTCCTTCGTTTTCCATTCTGATTCAGTTGACAGCTGACCCCGAGTTTTTAAATGATGCTCGATTCTTAGATGATTTCCAGGAGCTTTTTGATAAATATGAAGGGACGGCATCAATTCATTTTCAAATGGATGTGCTTCAAGGCAAAACTTAAAAAAACAATACCAATGAAGACATTATCTTTTTGTTTGCCTTTATTTTGTGATGCCACCATATTATCCTTGCTCAGTGCATTGTTCATTCATCAGACAAAATTGAAGTTTCTTCTGAGTTTGAATCGTTCCTTTGCTTCTTCACAAAATTGAAACCACATGCAGTTGATTATTTGTCAATTAAGCATTGCTGTATGTCCAAATAAACCCTGGCACGCTTATTTTTCTTGCTAATAATTTCCTGATGGCACAATTGAACACCTATTTTACTGACCAGCTTTCTCAATTCTTATCTGCATATCATAAGCCATAATAATGACAAAGAGCAATGTTTCCACACGTGCTTCAACAGCAACAAGAAGAGTGGCAAATGTAAGAGTACATGTGGAATGGATAATTAGAAAACTGAAATGTTTTGGTATTTTACATGGAGTTATTCCATTAACCTTTAAATCATATGTGTCGTCTATTGTAAGGGTTTGTGCAGCCCTTGTTAATTTACAGCCAAGTTTAATAAATTTTGAAGAATAAAATTATTTTTTAGACTATACATACTTTCCAGCTGCAATCTTGTTCTGTGTGTAGGTACTTTAGTATCCTCAGAATTAAGTATTAATTAAAAGTCCTTGTCAACAAGCTTGACTTGTTGTTTTCTTGAGGTAGTTGGCCTTTGCTGATTGTTTTATTGAGTCAGACCTTGCGACAAAGTGGATCTACTCACAGTGTTTTTGTTTGATCTTGTGGTTGTAACTGATTGGCTTCACTGAGAATTCACTAAGGTTGAAAGCAGACAAACAATTTCGGGTTCGACAGGTGGTTCTTTACCCTCAATTTGGTCATTCATGACTCCAGTATTAATTACTGAAGGCTGCATTTCACAAAGGTGTGAAATGCATTTGATTAATATGGGCAATACTCCCAGAGGAAAAGGTTCCTTTGTGAACTTTTAGAATCACTACCAAAAAGTCACAGGGACAAAGTTCCATTAAGGGCTATTGTGTTAATTACATTGGATTTTAATAGTTGGTTGAGCATGTATAATTGAATTTAGACAAAATAACTATAGTTTAGTAAGAATATAAGAGTATGGTGAATAGAATGTATAAGCAAAAGTTTAGACTAGGGGTGCACCGGATAGTGTTTTTTTATAGCCGGCCGGATACCGGTATTTTGGATGAAAAGCTCGCACTTGCCACAAATCAATCATTACCCAAATTAGATTTGGATTGTGAGGAAAAAACTTAAAACTTTACACTGAAGTTCAAATATGATTTGCCTTTTTTTGCAAGTAATTTCTTTAAAACACTACTTGTTCACTGGCGTTTATAATTATAAGCATTAATTAGACAAGTTACGAGTTGCAACTTGCAAATGGCGGGAAAATGCAATAAAACTGAAGATGAACATAGATCAATGGACTGGAACCGACTCTCTCCCTTTTTGGTTTCTGGTGAACATCGACATTGCAAAAGGTAAGGGCATAAAGTTAACCTCGTTTTATTATATCACGTTTGTAATATCTCAGTTTTAATGGATTCAATCTTGACTGTAATCAATAGGTAAGTCATTGCCTTTTTGTTGAAATATATACGCTTTTTTGATAAAAATTTTTTGTCGGAACAACTTTCGGGTCGTCAAGTTGGCATTTTCAGTTTTTATTCTGGCATGTATGTTGGTTCATATATTGCTAATGTTGTTCTAAAACACTCAGTTTTCTTGAAAAATACGGAACTTAGTAAAACACAAAGCCAGATATAAAACAACATTTTAAGCTTCTTTTGTTGCATTAGGTAACGTGAACAACGACATGTTCACCAAACACTATGAAGCGTTATGGGAACTACTTCATGTTAGATCCACATAATGGTTTGACTTTATGTTCAAGGTGATGCACAACTTTAATATTAAAAGGCTTGGGTTCGCGTTTTAATAAGGTGTGTACCGCCCGAAACAGCCATAACAGCAAAAACTGCATGAATTTATATATTAGAAACTAAATTAGCTGGACAACAAGTAATGTCGAACTAAATGTGCACAGTGGAAAAAGCAATGCGACTGAATTTCCATGTTTTGCACGGAAATAAAATATTTGGTTGGATAAAGGATTACGGAAAATTTGTGCTTATGCATTTTATTTTTTCAGATTTCTAGTATAAAAAGCAAATACCGGAAATATTCCGTCTGATTCCAATCTCATGACCGCTGCACCCACCTTGTTTGTTTGGGCGTTGTTCCAAGTTCATGACAAAAGCGATGCTGTCGCAGAATGTCTTATTTGCCATAAAGGTATAAAAAGAGGTAGAGAATCTGCTGGACAAAAATCGTTCAGCACTTCTCCCCTTCACAACCACTTGAAGGAACACCATCCCAAGGAGTACCAGAGTGTCAAAGATAATGCGAACATTACCACTCTGACGTCCGATTTAAGCTCTTCCGTAAAGCCCAAAGAAAAAAAGATAACGGCAATGAATAAACAGCTCACACTGATGGACAGCTTGGCCCCCAAAAAGATTTGGGATATCAATGATCCCTGATCAAGAGCTGTCAACGAAAAAATTATGAAAATGATGGCACTAGGTAACCAACCTTTTACCATGGTAGAGGACGACGGTTTCATTGAGCTGATGGCACACTTACAACCGCGATATCTTTTGCCCAGTTGCCGATACTTCTCCGATACAATGTTACCACGTGTCTATGACGAACTAAAGGATAGAGTTAAAAAGGAATTGTCCGAGCCCCATGGGAGTTATCTCTTTTACGTCGGACATTTGGACTTGCTCATCGTCCAAGGAAGCATTCATTTCTTTGTCTGGCCACTGGATTAAGCAGGACTTTACACGAGTTGATGCGGTTCTCCATGCAACTCACTTTCCTGGCTCCCATACGGGAGTCAAAGTTGCAGAAATGTTGCAGATGTGGTCAAGCTGGAATATCAGCAAAGAACGTCGACAACTTCTTGTTCGAGATGGGGCAGCCAACATGTGTGTGGGCGGAGAGTTGGGGAAAATCCCTTCTATTCATTGTACCATCCACCGACTTCAACTCGTCGTTCAAGATGCAGTGCCGACGCAACGGGTGATTATTGATCTGCTGGCTAAATTTCGAAGGATCGTTACCCATTTTAACCATTCAGCTGTTGCCTGCAATGAACTGAAGATGCTCCAGGAAGAAGAAAGCAAAGCTCCCCTATTGCCCGTCCAGGATGTCCAAACGAGGTGGAACAGCACATACCTTATGGTGGAACATATGGTAAAGTTGAAGCGCCCGATTCAGTTGTATGTGTCTGATCACAATGATCTACCCTCAATTACCGCAAATGAGTGGCACAAATCAGCCAACGGTTACTCGATATTCTGAAGCCTTTTTTTGATTTAACCAAAGAGATGAGCACTGAGTGCGCCATTCTCTCTAGCGTGATCCCCAACATCTCCACGCTTGAGTTATATCTGTCTAAGATAGGACAAGGTGATCAGGGTATACAGTCAACTCGGGAATCCCTTCTCCAGGCTCTCCGGAAGCAATTTCTTTCCACCACAGAAGCCCCAAATGATCTGAATGTCAGGAAGAACAAGCACCATGTCTCTGCCACATGTATCGACCCACGGTATAAGAATCACTTTTTGCAAGACAGTGAAGAAAAGGAGAAGGCTAAATTCTGGCTACTAGAGCTGCTAACTGAAGTGCACGGAAAACATCGAGTGGATATAGAAGATTCCCCTTTGGACAACACACCGAGTGATGATGAACCTTCTCCGGCTGGTCCTTCAGCAAAGAAATCAAAACCTGATGATCTCTTCACAACTTGCTTTGAATAGATTATAAACAAGCATAAAATCGAAGCAGCAGCCAACTCAGACAGGCAACAGGATGAAAATGTTCGTCTCGTTAAGGCCGCGGAAGAGGTGGATAAGTTTATGATGCTACCTTTGCTCCCCCGCACAGCTAATCCACTTGAATGGTGGGGGAAAACAACCGGATTTCCTCTGCTGCGTGAGCTTGCATGCAAATTGTTGTGCACGCCTTCCTCGTCGATATTTTCTGAAAGAATGTACTCGGAATATGGAAACATCTTGGAGGAGAAACGGAGCAGACTCCTTCCTCGTAAAGGAGAGAAACTCCTTTTCATACATCACAATGTAAGAAAATTCTGACAATGCCACTATATAACAAGCTAGAGTGGGACTACAAACAACTTTGTGTAAAATGGTTGTTATGCGCATCTAAATGTGTCACTTACTGAGATTGTTATTAAGTAACAGACGATTATCTTCTGTTTATTTGTTAAAAAAATAACGTTAGAACAGAACACGAGTTTACATTGTTTCTTCCATTAATGTCTGTTGTTAGTATGGTACAAGTAACACAAATTGACAATTGTCTTCAGAAAAGCAAATTATCCGGTATCCGGCCGGATATAAGAAAATAACCAGCCGGATACCAGATAGTCCCATTACCCTACTATCCGGCTGGATTATCCGGCCAGATACAATATCCGGTGCACCCCTAGTTTAGACCATATGTTTATAAGTGTAGAATGTTCACGAGTTAGGCGCACCATAAATATGGCCATCAAAGAATGAATGAAACGGCAACAAACATCTTCCTTCAATGCTTACTTTTACTTAACAACCACAGGGACCACAGACGTGGGTTTGGCTGGGGAAGTTTTAGCCCCCCCTGCTTTTTTTGAAAGAAATAAAATATTTCAGTATTGCTCTGAAAAACGTCTCAACCATAACGAATGGTAATTCAATACAGTTCTGAAATGAACTAGAGGAACCGACACAGAAAGTAAATACTAAAAAGAAGCACTATGCTTTTTGGCAGACTACTCTTCTGGTGCAAACGTCTGATAACGGTTGAGAAATGAGTTATCAGCTTATATTTATACCTGATGTAAAGGCAATTATGTCATCCCATGTAGGAGGGGTTAAGCATCAAAATAGTGCCAATATAAATTGATTCTATAAACTTTAGAAAGAATGCTGAGCGGCACTTTGTCAGGATGCTAAATTTTGAGTCTGAATAGTTATTGGCACAACATCTGTTTGACAAGTGTCGACCGATTGCCTAGTCACAATTGTTTGAGCAGAGATACATTGCCTTTTCAGTTAATTTCTTAATGGTACAGTCTTGTTTCATAGAACACTTGGCACGTGTTGCTTCATCCTTTCACTTAACCATTGAGTTGTTCTACCTACAAAGCAAGAACCACACTTGCATTTTAGTTTATGATTTTAAATATCTGATAAACATATCTGATAAACATATCTGATAAACATATCTGATAAACATATCTGATAGTATTTGAGTTGTTCCTGTTAATATAACCAGTGCTTTGTGATTGAGTAATCGTCAAAATAAGACTTGTTCAAGACCATCTCAGAAATATTAAATTTTTCTTTTCAGGGGGGATCATGCTATTGCCCCCTGTCAGCCCCCCACTCAAAATATCATTCCATAGTCCCTGAACCATCTTTCTGTTAACAAAGTGATCTTCCTATAGATGTAAAGAGTCTATACACAAACATACGACAAAATGAAGGCACCAAAGCCGCCATGGGTAGGTTACAAGAAGATGTTCAGGTCCCAGATTGCTAATACAAACCTCTTGTGACCCAACAGCTCTCAGCCATCCCCAAACTACACATTTACTACCCCACACATTCTGCTTATCGAAAATACACCACTCATTCCATCCAGTACTTCATGGACGGCCAATTTCTCTTAACCTACGGTAGACACCCTTTAAGTTTGTGATGGCATGTAGAATTGGTTTTTCTAAGACACACAACAAGTTTGGTAAGTAGACAGTTTATCTCTTTAAAGACACATTATGTTTTACACATGTTTCCTTTCAACTGCATAACATCAACTAACATCAACTGCTGAAGAGGCTACCACTTATCTTTCATTACAATCCTCTGATAACACAACCAGCCACAACTTCTCCCACTCCACCACGTGATAACAAACAACTTGAATCATATATACAATCTTATTATATGCTCACTGGTTGACATATACACAATTTGGTACAACCTCCAGTTTTTTAACAAGATGGCACAAATTTGGTAGGCAGCCAATTTCTTTCTCTACAGTTTTTCAATTCCTTCTGACTGCAAAACATCAACTCCAAAAACCAAATCCCTGCAGAAGAGGCCGCCATAGAAAGCCAAAGCATTCATCCAGGGTTGTCCACTAAGATATTTATGCATGAGACAACGTTTAACAGCTTTTATTTCCTTCTCTTGACCTTCTGTATACATTCTCCTTTTTTTAATTCTACATTGCATGTCCAAATGTGTAGCCATCTAACACTTGTTAAAATCCTAGACCATGTATTCAATTTGTAATTCCCAGATCCAGTTCAGTTAACATTAATAACTATATTTTTACAACACTAATATGGGCCCCTACATCAACTCTGAGACTATACATTGAATAAATTTTACATGGCATCCTCTTACATGTGTAACAAGTATTGTGTAAAATGAGTAATATGACACTATGCAAATGTAGGATTTGTCCCAACATTGACAGCAGATAGTAAATGGCTTATGGCAGAATAATACATGTAGTTTTACTAGACTATCAATAGCAGCATAGTTCTTAGTAAAAGTACTTTCATGTAGTTTCATAGTAGTATCAATAGTCGTATTGTGTAATGTAAAATACCATAAGCTATTCACATGCAAGGACAAACACTATATATAGGCAAAGTTTGTATAATACTAGTTAGTCGTGATTATGTTGAAATAAAGAGAAGGTTAACCGACTGAGTGTGGATGTTACATGTGAAGCCATCCTGTGCATGTCATAGTCCATGACTAAAAATGCACTCTGTTGTTACCATTTTAACTCACAGTCATTAAACAATCACATTTGAGACCCCAAAAAAAAAAAAACACACACCAATGCAATTTAGGAGTATGGGCAAGGCTACCAGTAATCGTACTCATATGATACATGTTTCACATAAGATAGATGGCTTTCCTGTGAGGAAAGTTACGAGCAGGGAAATGGTAACCAACCAAGATGGCGGCTGCTCAAATCAAGTAACAGTCTACTAAGCTGACAGCTTTTTTTGCTATTTTGTTTTAATTGTTCAAACTTATTTTATATTCATCGGGAACAAATGCAAATAGGACACTGCTTTGCTTGTTGAAATGTTAATTTCTTTTCTTTTGAAAGATAAATACCAACGTTTAATGTTAGTTATGAAGACAACTTGGATTTGGAATTTTTGCTGTTAGACTACCTATCAAAAGAAGCTTTAAAACAGACATCACATCTTATGCCAAACAAAAGTGTATCACCTTATTTATGTATCAGTGGAATTAAACATTCATTTTGCATCCAGTATTTATGAAAAATTATGTGCTTTTTGAACTGGGGGTCTGATTTTTATTCAAGTGAATATTACCTACTTTAGTCAGGCTGTTATGGTGAAAAATTGTTCATTTCTTGATAGAAGCATGAAACTTGGTACACTAGGTCATCTCCATGTACTTAATAACTCTGGATATGGGGGCATTTAAAATTTGGCTTCTAAACCTTGGAATGCGCATGTGCAAAATCAATAAGAACAACCCAATATGAAAACGAGATTAGACATTTGTTTTTTTGGTTTTCAAGGTATTTTGATGCTGTTTTTTTTTTTTTTTTTTTTTTTTTTTTTTTTTAAACACATTGATTGAATATCAACATCATGCACAGAGGATTTTTGTTTTTTAAAATTCAAAAAACACATACATGGCTACAGGGCATTTGGAGTTTGAATTCCATCACTATATGGGGTAAATTGAGAGCTATTTTGGCAGTTGTTAATCAATGCTGTGAAAAGTTCATGACATTCAGGGTTCTTCACCCAAGATCATGGTAAAGTTCAAGGACTTTTCCAGGGTCCCTGTATGTGGGGGGGGGGGGGAATTTGCCACATATCCCCTTCTCACACAATTCATTAAATATAGTTTAATTTGACAATGTTCAGCATTCCTTAAACTTTGATGTTTTCTCAGTCTCTGCTAAACGTTCTTGATTCTCCTTTGATGTGCGCTTTAGACTGCTGAATTGTGTAACTAATGTTAACTGGGATGTTTCTTCTGCTCGATGAGCAAGGGAATCAGCAGTTTTCTCTAAGCTGTGTAAATCCTGCTGTTGAGTCATCTTGACCTTGCAAACATTACCTTTGCTTCTGATATAGTCGTGGATGATTCTTCTGGCCTCAAATGTTTTCTCTCCCATGTTGTCAGCAGTAACCTGAAAATTTGAATATTAACAACTAATTACAAACATGAAAGCTTAATTCCTCAACCACAACATCTGAAACATAAGATAAACCTGAAAATATAACAGAGGTAGCCGGTTTTCTGAACCCAGTTTAAATGTATAGTCTAATTAAACTTTTGTTTTGATGCTCCTTTTAAGCTTGAACAGATAGAATAAACAAACATCTTACAAAAATTTACTGCATACATGTACACACCTGCTTGACAGAAAATCTCTGTTCTACACTGGCTTGTCCATGGGAAAGCAACAGGATCAGTTTAACAACTGCCCAGAGGTCTTTGTATTCACTTGATTTTGCCAACCTCTCGTGTAGGAACAAATCAATTCTCATTTCATCTCTTTAGGGCTCATACTCCTTGAAAACTGATCTCTTTTGTGACATTTTCATGTCAAGGAAGTTGGTATACCGTGTAACAGTTACATCCACATCTGCAAGTGTGACTTTCTTCTTTTCAGCAAGTAACTGTAAGGTGAAATAACTGATTTAAATTACTTTTTCTAAACTGCTTTGAATGGTGTAGTTAGCACATGACAGAAAAGGACTAACTAAATGAATCTTGTAGCATTTTGAGGTTAGGCTCGTCCCTTTCATTAATAACCCAGATTTGTCAGAATGCATTCTAGAATGCTTTCGAACAAATCAAGATATGAATTGCAGCTGTAGAGAAATAGTACTCTTAAGAATAAAAATTTCTAAATATAAGTATTCTGTAGTGATTTTAAATATATCATTCTCATTCCTCTTCTTGCTGAAAATGCTAAAAAAGAACTGGAACTGATAGGAAATTGTGCACTTTTTGCATACCTTCAACAACCTATTCATGTGGGATATGCTTTGCTCTCGGTTTTTGGCCACTTCTCTTGGGTCCAAACAGCATGCATGAAAAACAATACCATATTTAAGTGGCAGTTTGCCCAACAAGTGAGTTACAAAAAAACACTAGTAGATCTTGACTTTTTCTCTTGAATTAAATGACAGCTAATTCTGAGATCTTTTTCTGAGACAGCAGCTCTTTGAGAGATTCGTTTACAGTAGCACCAACACCAACAAATCATCAAATTATTTTACAGTAAAGAGCTACAATAATGTACCCTACTCCTTTTGTCTTGGTCCAGTTATTAACAAAAAATATAAATGGTCAGTTATGTCAAAATTACAAAGTTGCAAAACATTAAATCAGTAGAGGTACCTTACTTCTACAGTATTCTCCTTTATATCAACCCTGGTCATCTGGTAGGCACTGCTTAGACCAGACACCACATCTGCCTTCAGAAATCTTTGCATGAGAGCATGAAGAAGACCAAACACGTCATTTCCAAGGAATGGTACCATTAGCCTGTCGCACTGGTCTTGCTCCAGGAATGGGTGAATTTCCCAAACTACAGCAACATAGAACTGTGGGATTGGTTCATTCATTCTAAACCACTTCCTTGACCACATCAAAGCTGTTGCAGTTTGGCACTGTTGCATGACTGTTAATCGCAGCCTCAACATACAACTTGACATCACACACAGGTAAAACCCATTGTGCAACTGGCAAATTTTGCAACTATCGATGCTTGCAAAATTTGATGGGGAAGGTTTTGACAGAGTGAACATTTTGTGTGCTGAAGACTTCCTTTGTCCTTCCACAACCATGATTTAAACTCCTCCAGTTTGAGCCACTGTTTGTGGAAAGTGCAACCTCACAGCATTATTCAAAAACTGAAAGGCACTTGAATAAATATCTGAATAATATTTTGTCACAAAACAACAGTGAAATGAAAATATGATGTGGCAAGAGCCCACATTTGCATGTCAACAGGCTCTATGCACTTGTGCAGGAATTATACACAACCTAGTTACCAGGAATAGGGCAGTCTGGCATGGCCTGCTAAAGATAAGAGTGCAATGGAGCAAGAAAACTGCTCCAGGGATGACTAAAAAGAGCAGTCAATTTATTTCTCGCCAACCGAGACTAAGTTATCCTGCCAAATCTGCAAACTGAAAATTCAAGGACCCAAAATGAAAAACCCCTGTTTATCAAGGAATCCAAGAATTTCCAGGTGCCATATGAACCCTGGACATTGCACACTGTACTTTATATTCCTGCTGTATTTGTGAGATTTTATGAACACTGGTGCCCACTTCACTCATGGTTTTCAAGATGGCAGCATCCAAGTGTTGAAACTGTTAAAGCTTCTCTACAATGACTGCAATTTCAAAGTAAGTATGGAGCTTATTGAATACATGAATGCCTAAATGTGTTCATTAAAATGGTTTATGATAAAATACTATCTTTCATTTGTATAAATTAACTAATCCACCTGTCAATTTGATAGTGAATGTGACTGGTGGTTTTAGGATATTAAGATTTTCCTGTTTAATTAATTCATGGAAGTCTTGAATCCATAAAGAAGATACTAACCTTTGATAAATCAGCAAACTCTTTTTAAAGAATCATAATTTTATGCCATTCAAATCCTAGACTGGCTTTTTGTCATCATAAGTTTGCTGGAATGTGGTTGTATGAACCTCTAAATGCCTTGCATCAATCTTCGGCATTTGACAGTTTATCATATGTTTTTTATTATTTTTTCCTTTGCTCAATCCACAATTTTTTAATTCTTCTGTTTAGATATTATTGTGTATATTGTTGAAACCGCTACAATAAATACAGTACTTGCCAAAATTATTAGAGTACAATAGTATTTTTTATGAATACACACGTGAAATTAATTGAAATAGATTCTACAATATAGTGATTGCACACATTCATATGCTAATTATGACTAAAGTGCAGATGCCGAAGTGGTCTGTATAATAGGTTATATATAGAATCCCCATAATTTGTGCCGATCATGTCATCCTATATACAATGAATAAATCCAGGTTAAGACCTTCATGGGTCATCATTGGTGCAATGCACATTCAACCATGTCTTAACATCCATTTACTTTTTAGTGGTGAACAACATACCAAGCTCGTCGTGTAATGTTATTCAAACAAGAAGATATGACTAGCCCTTTATTACAGTAGAAGGTACAAAAAGGACTGAGAAGCTCACAACTACCACAGAACAACCACCTCACAGCATGGCCACATCAAGGGAACATGGGGTGGAGCAGAGGGCATGCATTAAAGCACTGTTTGATGCTGGATTGAGCTATCGGGCCATTGCTAGTGACCTTAAATGCTCTCCAAGTACTGTGAAATACAACTTAGATATTACAACAGGACCAATTCATGCAAAAACTGTCGAAGAAAGATCTTGATTACCTACAGACTCTTAGTCTCAGAAACCAGATGAAGACATCAAGAGAATTGCACGATGAGATGAACACCATGTTGTCTGATGGCATGACTATTTCTTCAATAACAGTTTGTCGAAACTTACAGGAGCAAGGCTTATGGCCAAAGCAGTTAAGAAGCTGTACATAAGAATTGGAACAGAGATGATTCGCATAAAGTCCTGTGGACTAATAAATCAAAGTTTCAACTGTTCTGAACCAAGCAGAAAGTATATGTGTGCAGAGAGAATGGTGAAAGGGTCCTTCATGATTGTGTTTGTCCTACAGTGAAGCATGGTGGGGGAAATATTATGGTTTCAGGTGCCATTTGTGCTTCAGGAGCTGGTGACCAAGTCAAAATTGATGGGATGATGGACAAAAAGGTCTTTCATAACCTGCTTGTTAGGCATGGTGTACCATCAGGATGCCAACTTGTGGGGCAGGGATTCATTTATGAAGAAGATGATGATCCAAAGCATGCCTCAAACTACTTCAATAATTACTTGCAAAGAAAAGAAGTGTTGGAGTGTTAAAAATGATGGACTGGTCACCACAAAGTCCAGACATAGACCCCACTGAAGAACTATTGACAGATCAAATGTGAAATCAAAGGAATCTCTGGAATGAAGTGCAAAAGAGCTGGAATAATCTGAATGTTCAAGTAATTAAAAAATACATTGATACAATGCCCTAATTATGCCAAGCAGTGATTGCTGCAAAAGGAGACCACACCAAATATGGACTATAAAATATTGCTGAACTAGACATGACTACAGTTCATGGACATGATTCCCAAAGTATTGTTATCTCTAACTGAATTGTTTCCATAACACAATTACCAGAATTGACAATTAAGCACATGTTTTGTCATAAAGATGTATTTTTTTTGTTATGACCACATGTTCTAATAATTTTGACCAGTACTGTAGCTCATCTGTTGAAAGTGTGAAGTGGACAGTCTGTGTTTTTTGTGAACAGCAACAGAAGAATTGTCGCAGTGCCCTGCTAAATCCAAAAGGGCTGATGCAGGTGCTGGTTAAAAATCATTACCTGAAAATATATCATTATTCAAAGAACTAGGATTAATTCTTTATAATCTGGACCCTGCCATGCTCAACGATGGTTCAGGAATTGAAAACACTCTAACATCAAATCAGACCTTATGGCACAGGTCATGTAGATATAAATTAAACAATAGAGAGATGAAGCATGCTCAAAAAAAGAAGAGATGAAAATGAACCAGCAGGCGAAGACTGGTGCTTGTTTTTGACAAGGTCAAGCAAAGAGAAAAAACTTGATGCTGCATCTACCTTGGACATTGATAGAAAAGTTTGGAGATGTACAACAGAACTTCAAGACCACAAACAATTGGCAAAGCTTGCTGCTGGAGACATGGTGGCCATTGAAGTGCATTATCATTTAAATTGTCTGATTTCTTTTTATAACCAAGCCAGGCAAATCAATTAATCCACAAATAAACACACAAGTGACATTAGTCAACAGGGAATAGCGTTTACTGAGATAATATCTTTTATTGACGACTTTCTGGAGGTACAGCATGTGAGTGCCTCAGTGCTGAAATTAGCTAACACTAGAAGAACTTGGGCTTGAAACAACAAGATAAGTGAACTCCACAAGACTCAAGGAGAGAATTCTCTCAGCATTTCCAGGAATTTCAGCTCACGCTCAAGGGCGAGATATTCTATTGATCTCCAATAATGATGTTGGAGATGCAGTAAGAGATACAGATGATCAAGCAATGCATTTGGCTAGAGCAGCAAAAATAGTGCATGTAGATATCTTCAAACAGTTCCAGTCTTTTAAAGGAACATTCCCTCCTGGCTGCCAAGATAGCTGTATTCAACTTCACTGAAGAATCTTGCAGCTATGACCCTAAGGCATCCAAGTTCTGAGAAACAGGCATCTAGAGATGGGAATTTAAACCAGACCTGTCATTCAATCTCACAGCTATTGGTATTCAACACTACAGTGTGTGACATTAGAACATCGACAGTTTCATATTATTACAGAGAAAGAGAATGCCCACTTCCCATTTATGTATGGTTAAAAATCCATGGTTTGAAAAGAGGATGTAATCTAATTGACGAACTTTTCAGTTCGGGGCTTGACATATCCACAAATTAGCCAACAGTGTATGTGCACTGTACAAAATAGATGGTGTTGTTTGCCCTCCCAAACTTCTAAGTGGCCTATTTACTACAGCTGGTGTGGATAATATAAACCACAATCCCCCGGTTCAACTACTGTATACAATTCTATCCATGGGACAGCAATATTTCTGGTTCAGCACCCAACCACAGAAGTTCCTAGAACAACTCCTGAAATAAGCATTATCGATAGAACTTCTCAATACCTAAAGAAAATCACAAAGCCAGCATCACAGTACACAAATGTACAACCAACAACACTTAGAAACAACAAAATGTGTGTACCGACATCGATTACTCAGATTAAAAGAAGTCATGACACCACTTGTTATGGCTACAACAAAGAAAGACATTGGCATGATAATGTGGATGTACTTCTTGAAAAGGATAACCTTGATGCAGATGATTATGCAAAGTTTGTGGCAAGCAAACGAAGTCACATGGTGGGCAAACACGTCTTACTGCCAAAGAAGAAATTATGATTGTAAATCATTTAATTGTAGTTGGTGAATGGGGATTTCCATTCACAAGTTTAGATCTTTGTTTGTTGGTAAAATCATACTTGGACATGTCTAATCGAAGCATTAGTAAATTTACAGAAAATCTTCCTGGCGAGGAATGGGCAAGAAGCTTTATAAAGCACCATAAAAAAGAGATTCATCCATGTTTATGTCAGAATATTAAAACCAAGCGTGCTGAAATGAATAAAGAAGACTTGGAGAAGTACTTTGAGAAGTACTTTGAGAACTTGAATAATGTCTTGGATGAGGTTCCATCAGAAAATATTTTGAATTATGATGAAACTAATCTTTCAGATAATCCTGGGCAAGAAAAACTTATTTTCAAACAGGGGAAAAAGTATCCTGAGCATGTAATGAACTGTACTAAAGGAAGCACAAGCATTATGTTTAGTGGTACTGCCAGTGGCGAGTTGCTACCAGTTTATGTTGTGTACAAAGCGATTAACATGTGGAACACTTGGACCGTTGGAGGTCCAGAAGGTGCTAGGTTTGTGGAATTCACTCAATTATGTATGAAATATCTTTATTAACAAACACAACTTCGCATGATACTTTTGTTGTTTTTTCACACCCCTGGTAATCCTATATTGTTCCTACATCAAGTTTTTAATTGTCTCACCAGTCCGCTGGCCAGGTTATAATTTGTCCCTACAAGGCTCCCCCGCCAGTGCTGTAATGTATTGGGATGTTTACCGTACGACCAGAGTATGTCATCAACAGCGGTGCTGGTGGGAGCATGGAAGAGGGTGGTTGAACTGTCTCGGTAGGGACATGTGTCTTAGGATGTTGGGTCAGTGCGCTGGGAAAAGTGTTGTCCATTATCTTCTCCATGAAAGCTGGCTTAAGTCTGTCAATGGATACCGTGTCCTGACATCCATTTTTATTCACTGTGAAGAGCTTGTCATTGCATTTAATGACAGGGAATTGGCCATCGTAGGGTCACTGCAGTGGACCTTTGACAGCATCCCATCTTATGAAGACATGTGTAGCTTGTAATGTCCTTGGCACGTAAGACAAGCGTGACCCATGGTTTTGTGGAGGAACTGGACGTTGTAGGTGCATTATATCCTGCAGCTGGCCAAGGAATGAAGAACAGTCGACCTCTTTGGTTTGAGAATCATTGAAACATTCACCTGGGAGGTGGAGGGTGGTTCCATAGACTAACTTAGCCGGGCAGCATTCAAGATCCTCTTCGAGGGTGGTCCAGATTCCAAGCATAATGATTGGTAATTTGTCCCAACAGTTTGAGCCAGCCAGATGAGCTTTCAGGGATGTCTTTAATTGACGATGAAAACGCTCAATGATGCCGTTAGATTGTGGATAGTAGGCTGTGGTGCGATTGTGTTTCATCCTGAGGAGAAGTATTAGGGATGCCCAGAGGTTAGGTTTGAATTGACAGCCACAATCTGACATAATGCTCCTAGGCACGCCAAACCTTGAGATCCAACCATGCAACAGAGCATGTGCACAACTCTCCGCAGTCATGTCAATCATCGGTATAGCTTCTGTCCACCGGGTGTATCGATAGATGCAAGTAAAGAGATAGCTAAACCCATGGGATGGAGGAAGTGGGCCAACAATGTCAACATGGATCGCATGAAAGTGCTGGTCGGGAATATCAAACTGCTGGAAAGGTGCTTTAGTATGTCAGTGAACCTTAGATTGCTGGCAAGAATTACAGGTCCGAGTCCACCATCGGATGTCATGATTGAGTCCATTCCATACAAACCGGGTGCTGATGAGCTTACAGGTGGAGCGGGTGCCTGGATGGGCAAGATTGTGGAGCAAGTTGAAGATCTCCCGATGAAATGGCTCTGGAACTACTGGTCGAAGAGTACCCTGCAATGAGTCAAAGAGGAGGGTAAGGTTGTCATCACCATTGAGGCTCACATCCACTAACGTTAAATTAGTTATGCCAGTTTTGAGGTGCTGGGTTTCTTGGTCGTCAGCTTGTGCTCGAGCCATTGCATGAAAATCAAGTTCCGTATAGGTGGTTGAATTAATTTGAATTCTGGAAAATGCGTTGGCCACAGCATTATTCTTGCCGTGGACATGTCGAAGGTCAGTCGTGAACTGAGAAATAAAGGCTAACTGTCTAATTTGACACAGAGAGCATTGCGTGGAACCACTGGAGATTGCAAAAGCCAATGGTTTGTGATCAGTGTAGACATGGAAGATGCGGCCTTCAAGAAACCAGCAGAAGTGATGTATGGCTAAGTAAACACCGAGTAGTTCTCGATCAAACATACTGTAATGCGTTTCCACTGGTTGTAACTTATGAGAGAAGAAGGCAATGGGGTGCCACTCATGGTCAATAAATTGCTCCAGGACAGCTCCCACAGCAAAACTGGAGGTGTCAGATGTAGTGCTAGTTGGTACATTGCATTGCGGATGAACCAATAATGTTGCACTGGCTAAGGCTGCTTTGCAAAATTGAAATGCTTCATTGCATTCTGGAGTCCAATATATTCCGGCGAGGATAATAGTCTGTGCAAGGGATGTAACTTGCCATCACAATGAGGGATAAAGTGATGATAAAAGTTAACCATACCAAGGAACTCGCGTAACCTCTTCTTGTCAACTGATTGAGGAAAATCATGAACTGCTTGGATGTGGGATGCAACCAGAGAAATCCCTTGGGCCCTGATGTGGTGGCCTAAGAATGATAGCTGTGAACATCCTAGCTCACACGTCTTATGGTTAATGACCGAGCCATATCGCTGAAAAGGCTGGTGGCGGTGTTGGTCAGGAGTGGTGCTAAAAACCAGGATGTCATTGATGAATACAAACACGAAGTCCAGGTCATGACAGACTTCCTCCATGAATCGTTGGAATGTCTGTGCAGCATTATGCAGTCCAAATGGCATACGTTTGAATTAAAAAAGGCCAAATAGTGTGACGATGGCTGTTTTAGGGACATCCTCGGTAGCAACTAAAATTTGGTGATACGCCCGGACAAGGTCGATTTTTGAGAATATTTTACAACTGGCAAGGTGAGCAAAAAGTCCTGCACATGAGGTGCCGGGTATTGGTCTGGTTTGGTTGCTGCATTAAGGGCTTGATAGTCACTCCAGGGGCGCCAGTCACCATTAGACTTTGGGACCATATGAAGTGGGGATGCCCAGTTGCTTGATGATTTGCACACGGTGTGAGAAGACAGCATCTGATCAAACTCCATTTTGGCAGCTGCAAACTTTTCAGGGAAAAGTCGTTGGGCTTTCACAAACGTTTGTGGACCGGTCATGATAATATGGTGCTGAACATTGTGCTTGACCTCTGGATCAGTAATGCATGGTTTACAGAGGGAAACTCAGCTAAAATACTGTCAAACTCATTGGTGGGTTGGGCTAGGGGTATGCGATTAAGGGAAAGTGGTTGGAATAGAGAAGTTTATGCAGGAACGGTTACGGATGTTGCTGCATTGACGAGACACGAATTGGAAAGGTTGACCATGATCCGAAAATGTCTCAAGAAATCAGCGCCTAAAATAAGTTGATTAACGTCCACAATGAGAAAAGACCACTTGAGCTGCCGGTGGTGACCAAGGTCCAGGTAAAGTTCACACTTGCCATAGGTATGAATAGTTGAATTGTTAGCTGCTGTAAGAGAAACACCTCTTTGGTATCATTTGTCCTGTGGAGTAGCTGGGTAAACACTGACCTCTGCACTAGTATCAACCAAAAAGCAGGTTTTCGATTGTTTATTGATGACATATAACAGGTGGCTTGAAGGACCCCGGGCCACGTGCGCCTCTACATGTGGCTGAGCTTGTTGTTTCCCTGAAAGGTGCAGGGTGGATGACACTTGGAAGCCTGGGCACCAAATCGAGTGTGACACCAACAGATATCTTTCTTGGCAATTTCCTGGCCACCAGAAGGTGTCTGAGCTCTAGTGTCTAGCAGCTTGAGTACTTTATTGAGGTCAGCTCTGATCGATGAGATCTCTACAGATTCGGGTGTTTCAATTTGGGTCACTGATGGGTGTGCTTCATTTAACTCCATCATTCCATTTGTGATCAAGGCTAAGTCGGCGAGGGGTTTGTCAGGGTGGGATAGCAGTCCGATCTGGACATTGGAAGGTAGTCATTGTAGAAAAAGCTTGTGTAAAAGCTCATTTTTGGGGGTACCATGTAGCTGTTGTAGGCGTTGGAGTAGTTGGGATGGTTTCCTATCTCCCGATTCTTCAGTATGCAATAGTTGTTGTATTTTTCGATGCTTGGAAAGGAAACTTGCTTGGTGTATCTTTTAATACGTCGAACAGATTTGTAGCAGGAGGTGTAAGAATTAGATCACGAACTTCAGTGGCTGCTTGAGGTGATAAGGCAGCGACCACATGAGTGAATTTTGTACCTTGTGATGTGATATTCTTCACTGTAAATTGAGCTTCTACTTGTGCAAACCACAGTTTGGGGTTGGAAGGCCAAAATGGCGGAATTTTAACTGCCACGGTGTTCATAGCTACGATGTTCATAGTGGCCATAGGTGGCGAAGCTTCATTCAAGGCACTTGATGAAGAAGAGGTCTCCATAATCTTGAATTAAATATGGGGTCACCAATGTGGAATTCACTCAATTATGTATGAAATATCTTTATTAACAAACACAACTTTGCATGATACTTTTGTTGTTTTTCACACCCCTGGTAATCCTGTATTGTTCCTACATCAAGTTTTTAATTGTCTCACCAGTCCGCTGGCCAGGTTATAATTTGTCTCTACAGGTTCAATCGTTTCAAAAGTGGTTGGTTTGCTCTCTCTTTCAATGACTGGTTTTGAAGTATCGTCTTGTCATGGGCTCGGTGGAAGGAGGGAAGAAAAGTCATAGGTGACAATTTGTCAAGCCATTTTTTCACTTGATGTAATTAGTCTGTGTGAAGAACATAATATCTCTTTTGTATCCTTGGTACCAAATAGTACGCATTTGTCCCAGCCACTTGATGTTGCCTTTTATGGGCCATTGAAACGTAAATGGCAAAAAATATTGAAATTGTGGAAAATGAGAAATCCAAGCCTATCAAGCCTTCCAAAAGATTCATTCCCTAGCTTGTTAAAAGAACTGGTGGGATCACCAAATACTGATAACCTAAAATCAGGCTTTAGAGCATGTGGTATTTACCCTTTTAACCCTCAAGAGCTTATAACCAAATTGCCACAGAGTGAAGATGCAACATCCTCCCATGCTAATAAAACCATCTCCTCTGCTGTATTAGAGCAATTAAAACGAATGCATAGTCCAAATGAAGACAAAAAAAAAACGAGTGTAGGAAATGGGTAGCTGTAGAGCCTGGGAAAAGTGTCAGTATGGAAGATCTTGCTGAAAGTGATGAAACAGATGAATCTGAAGTTTCTTTGAATGAATCAGAGGTTTCTGCAGATGAATCCACGATCCAGCATACTAATCCAGCACTGAATGAAATAATATGTAGCAATGTTATTTATGAACATGAAGTCTTTGTTGGAAAGGTACTGCAAAAGACTGTAGGGGAAACCATGGTAGAATGCTTACAAAAACCATATGGTATCAAAGAACCTCAAAATCTAGAGAGAAAGATGCAGTGTTTTACAACAAGGTTTATGAGTGTGATGTCACTGCTTGATTGAGAAAAGCTGTAAGAGGGTGGAAATACAGCTACTGAAATAGCTAGATGGTACCATCATGACAATAAAAAAAGCATTTGTTATGTCAGACAAACTATGTTATGTATGTAATTTGATGTTTGAAATGAACACATATTTCTTTGGAGAAAGTTAAAAGAATTTTCCAAGGGTAACAATAAACTTTTAATTATAGTTGCAATTACTCCAAAGCGAGTTTTAACTAAATCATGCATGTTTTAATTTAGAATAAGATATCATATGACATCATTGTGCTTTCAGTTAATTATATTATAAATCAAAAAGGTTCACATTTTTGAGAAAACAGTTTGAAATAAAACTTTTGTGTGTTTTGAACCAGTACATGTGAAAAATTAACACTTTGTGACAGTTCAAAGAGTTGCACTGGCATTAAATTTATGAATTGCAAAGATATAAGTGTCTCAAATCACCTCACTAGTGTTCCAATTCACCCAATATCATTAAAGACCAATTTTCCTACTATTTCACAGTGTGTCCCAACCAACCCTAACCTGAGGTGAATTGGGACAGCAAGTTTTTTTTTAAAAAAATTCTGAAGTTGCCCTAGATAAATATCCGTCCCATGTGTTGCTGTAAACTAAAGCAAGATGCCTTTATTACAGCATATAATGGAGGCCTGTTTTAAAAATTTTGGATTAAGTTTTAATATAAATGCAAGAAAAATGTGCCAATTCACCCCAATCCATGGTATTTTATTAATATCAGCTAAAATATATCTTACATGCACAAATATCACAAAGATTGTATTTAAAAGTAAATACAAGTAATATAAGAAAAGATTTGTGTAAATCTAAAATCACTATAAATGGTTCACACTTAACAGTATGTATTATAACATGAGATATCCATGCACAAATCATCTAAAGTCATATACAATACACTCAAAACATGTGATCAAAAGCTAATATTTCTTGCTTTTTTCTGAGCAAAGTCTTTCATCCCAAACTGTTTAGGCATTCTTGACTCATTGTTGACCTCAGGTAAGTTTTGATGAGTTTGAGCTTAGAAAACGACCTTTCTCCAGATGCAACTGTCACTGGGATGGTAAGGAAAATTCTGAGAGCAATAAAGAGATTTGGAAATGCTGTAGATCTATTGTTGCAAGCAAGAAACTCCAGCATTTTCACAGGATTTTGTAACAGCTCTAATGGGATAATTGTATTTATTGCTTCAATGTTCTCACAAAGCATGAAACCATCAATATCAGCTATCGTCGTTGTAGTGACTCTATCTGCTGCATGGACTAATTTGGAATCAGTTAAGGCCCTTTCCAAATTTGCAGCACATTTTCTTATGGTTTTCTTGGGCATATCTTGAAAATTGCACAAGAATCCAAACAACTCATGGTGTTTTGTCAGCTGTTTGAATCCAGGGTTAAGGGTTTGCAAGGCTTTATCAACCACCTGATTAAAGCATTACACTATAAATGTTTCTTCTGGGTCTGACAGATGTTCATCAGCTGCTTCATAGTTAAACAATCACCTCCTCTTACATACATGCCTGTTTTCACTTTTGAAGACTGCTTCAACATCCAGGTCTTCAGCAAGTTCCCTGGCATCAACCAATGCTTCCTCAAAGCCCTTTTCTCTGAATGTTTTCAGACCTGTTGTTACATCCATGGTTTCACTTTGAAGCTCCTTGCTCACAAAATTTACCTGAAAGAGCAATGAGTGCCAGAATGCTAGAGAAATGAGGAACTTGTAATTTCTCAATTGATTCACTAAGGACTGAGTATCACTTTTGGCATCGGGATCATCAGTAGTGTCAGCCAGCTCTTCAAGAGCATCACAGACTTCAGAGGCTTGGTATCTGATGCCCTTCACACTGTCCATCCAACATTCCCACCTTGTTTCTGACAAGGGTTTCACAGACAAACCAGTAACATAACTTCTAAAGATTGTCCACCTTTTTGTGGATGAGGCAAAAATGGTGTATATTTGTTGTAATGTGCAAAAGAAAGTTGTAGCATCTGGACAAGTTTTGGCCATGTCACCCAACAGAATATTATAGTTATGATATGTGCAGGGTGCGAAAAATGCTCGAGAATTTCTTTGCAGGAGTTGTGCCTGTACAGCTGAGGTGTGTCCCTTCATGTTGGTCCCATTATCATAACCTTGGCCATGGATATTTTCAACATCAAGTCCTAATGCCTCAAGTTCCTTCAGAAGAGTGTTAAATTTTTTCCAGTGCTGCTTTCCACCACTAAAAACTTGATGAAGTGTTCACACACTCCTGCTGGGACGTTTGATTTTGTGCCATCAGCTATATATCTGATAACCAATGACATTTGCACTTGGTGGCTGATGTCAGGGGTTCAGTCAAGAATTATGGCATAGTACTTGGCAGCCTTGATTCCAGAAATAATTTCTTTCTAAACAGCTTTTCCCATGATATCAATTAGCTCATTTTGGATTTTTTTTTTTTTTCCCAAATAATGATCATGTATTTTCTTGTTTTGCACTTTTCGTATGTGTTCTTGCATTATCGGATCAAACTTCAAAAGTAACTCTATGACACCTAGAAAGGTGCCATTATGTGGTGTGCCAGTGTGTTCATCAGACCCATGGAATGGCAAATTTCTTTCTGCCAACACCTGTATGGTGGCCACAAGTCGCTCAAAGCCTTGATACCAATGGTTTGCTTCCTTTCTAATCTGTTTTTCCTGTACTTCATCGATAGTCTTTTTGACAGACAATCTCTCCTGCAGTTCACAACAGCTGAGCATTGCTTGCAAATGCCTTTTTGAATTCTCATGCTCAGCTAGCCTTGTATGGATGTTCGGCCAGTCATTGAAACCAGAAGTTGCAAGTGTAGCTGTGGCATAAGAGTGAAAAAGTTTACAATAGTAACAAAAGACTTTGTCACTCGAGACCCAGTATAATAGCCATGGTCAGTCTATAACTGCACCATTGGGGAGCTTTCTCTTGCAGTGAAATTCTTAAAAGCATGTTCCATTCTCGTTTTTAGGGAAATCTTCCCTAAGAAGTTTTGATGGTCCTTTTTTTCACCAAATAGTCTCTCACACCATGACTTATTACTTCTGGCCAGGTTGCAGGATCATTGGTAAAGTTTGTATCACCATAAGTGCCCTTACAGTTTTGCTTGACTGGTAAAACTTCTTCAATGTCACTGAACTTTGTACATCAGTTTCATCAGATTTATCTGGTACATTTTTGCAAAGAAATCTGTCTAGGGAACCTTTTTCTTTCTCTTCTTCAGCTTTCTTAGCCTTTGCTAATGCCCTCTTCTTACTGCCACTCAAGTATTTTCTACATATATCTCTCAGTCTTTTACTCATATTTGGAGCTCAGGAATCTTGGGGTCCTATAACAATAATTTTTTACAATAAATATACTGACTTAAAATCTGGCTATTGGCTTTGAACTGTTCAGCAAATATATTTTTAAAGCAAAAGCACGTGTATATTTCCCCAACCAGCGGTATATTTCAGTATGCATTTACTCCAAATTAATATTGTGTCAGTGCCAGCGAGAAGCTAGTGCTATGATGAGCAAAATTATTCAGTGGGGTGTTCCAACTCACTGAAGTGCTGTATCATGGTGCTCTCTAATTAATATGTGTAATGTTACTACCAGCGTGGGGCGCAATTTGGTGAAATCGGCCTAAAGGCGGCCCTGCCCTTGCAAACCAAATCCAGTGGAACCAGCCCCAAACCCATGAGGAAGATAATTTTGTGATTGTGCTTGGTGTCTTGCATAGTGAAATTTCAGCATTAAAATTAATTGGAAAGTGGGTGGGCAAGAGTGGGTGGACATCTGTTCTTACAATTGCTGGTGTTGTGACTCCAGGCATTACCAAATCTTCTTTCAGCATCCCATGTCACAAGAACAAAGCAAGTCCATCAAATAACTGCAGGAAGCCTATACATCATCCAACATATTTTGAGTGGGAAGTACCTGATGGCTAAGATCACGAAACTTTCACAGAATGGAAGGAAAACATGCGCATGCATCCTCAATTCCTGTATTGGCCAAGAGTTTTGGAACTATGACTTTGCTGCTTCCAACTGGAAAAAGCATTATGAGAAGCTGACTTCCATTTATATGCTGAGTCTCTGTTGAAGTTAATACCATGGATGTTTGTTCTAGACCAAGACTTCCAATTCATATCCATGACATACAGGAATTAGAAGTAAAACAACCAGATGTATTCTGACATTTTACCGATGGATCATTTGTTGTTCACAAAACACAACAACCATTTTCTTGACCTTGTGCACAAGCAACAGAATACGTCAGTCAAAGGCGAAGCTGTAGGAAATAAAGAAAGCCTAAGATCCCTAAGATCACAAGGATGGTTCAAGAGTTCGAGAATTTGGCTTCCTCTGACACAAGAAAACACCACTTACAAGAACATGGCCTCCAAGTTTCATTTAAACCAGATTTACAATTGGTCATCTCCACCTTTGAAGATGTTGGAAACCCACTTACAGAAGGCGAGGACCTGATAGTGCTTGACACCAAAGATATAATGAGCACTGCAGTTATCCAAATGGTTAAGGATGTCATCATGATTGGACAGGGGCAATATGATTCTTACATGCATATGAGGTTTATTGAGAGATTAAAGCAAAAAGCGGAAATTGCCAAATTAAATAATTATTGTTCCCTTTTCTTTATATAAGCCAGATTTCAGGGACCACTGTGACAGAACAAAAAAATTTTTGTCAATATTTGAGCATGTGGTGGCTGACTAGGCAAGAAAAATGGAAAACACATCGGCTATTGAGCCAGTCTAAATGGCCAAATTACAGTATTCCATGTTTTGATGGAAATAATTAATTAAATTAATAAAGAATAATCAAAAATACTTTTATAAATAAGACATTCAACTTTATTACTTTAAATTGATAGTAATATGATACCTACGGCCATAATCAAGTTTACATATAACTTATAAAGGTATGTTTATAAAGTATTAAAGTTGTCAAAAGCACAACTACTCCATACATTTAAACTTGCTTTTTTCATTTAACATTGTTTAAGACCTTTGAGTCCCCATCAAATTTCTGTAACTGTTCTAAGACAGTAGTTTTATAAAAGTGCCAATTCTGTCTTGACTTCCAATATCTGTCCATGGCATTTTCTGCAACACTGTCACAATGGCCCAAGCTAGGGCCATTTACTTTATGTTCTGCTAAGTTCCAATTGGTGCTGAAGTGATTTTCATATTTGGACACCAAAGGCTCCAGGACTGACTCGCATGACTACTTCACAGCAGAGACAGCAATAGCTTGCATTATCATCTGGATTAAAGAATTTCTTTCATTGCTCTTTTGGATCAAGTTTTCTTAATTCCTCTGGCTTGTACTTCAGGAACTCGGTGAATTGTTTCTGTAGGCTATCCTCAGGTAAGTGTGTCAGGTATTGGATTGGAATCTCTTTCACAGCCTTGTTGAAACTTGGGCACTCCATTACAGCAAGTTTGACAAAGCTTAATGGCTAATTTTGGCAAGTCAAGAATAGTTTTTGTCAGGGCAATTATTCTAACAGATTGTTCATCATAAACATCCGCTTTGAGGCCTCTGAAAAGTTTTTTTTAGAAGTAAATCAAGTTGTGCATTTGACCTTTTTTCAGCATCAGTTCCTTCCTCAATTTGATTTCTTGCCTGATACTGAAGACCAGCTGCTTTGATTCTGTATTGTGAAGTGACAGGTATGCTTTGTATTTCAGTTTTGTCCTTGAGCATCGTCTTGTCTGCATGGTTGAAAGGCCAAAGGCATGCCACCTTTTTTGCAGGGCCAATAAGGATATTACACTTGGTGTGGTTTGTCAAACATGTGATTATTTTGTGAAGCTTATCCACAGCATCCATGTAAAGCTCATATCTTTCATGGGGTAAAAGACAAACCATTTGAGCTACATTCACCACAACACCAAATTGTTCATAAACATCTGCCAGTCCAGATAAGTTAAGAAGGAAATGGACATTTAGAATCTTTCCCTTAAGTTCCTTTGCTTTGTTACCGTTTTCCTATGCTTCATAATTTCATTTTCCAAGCAAGTCATTCTGGCAGGGAATTAATGGTTTATGTTGGTGTACACTTTTCCCGACTATTAGCAAATCTGGTCTCTGAGAAACCAACAAGGCTAATCAGGTGCAGTTTCCATAAGGCTGTAGCTGCAACAAACTTATCATAATTAGTACCCCAGTTAAACACTTTGAATAACTGCTGACAAATATATGTGTGAGAAACTACCCATGCAAATTGTTCTTTCTTGCATAGGCGAGTGTCACAACTGTGCATAATATTACCTTATTGTAAAGCATATGCTGCATTAAAGTGTTTTTGAATGCCAATATGAAAGTAAACACCATCAAAAACTGTGCTCTCAATCTGACAACCATTGACCCCAAGCAAGTCAAAACCCTGTTTCATTTTTTTTTACCAGTGCTGGGGCATTGCTCCCTTCTTTTACAACTGGCTGACCAAAGGTAATGATTTCCAGAAAATGATCACTTCCTGGGGATAATGTTACACCTCCAAGGAACTGTCTTGACTTATGTTTGTAAGTCACTTTGCTGGCAAGGAATTTCTTCATTCTACTTTGTACTTCTTTAGCAACATGAGGTAGGAAGTGTTTGAAATATTCAAAGACACTCAACAATTACTGTTTAACTGTATTATAATTATAATTCTAAGTATTGCACATTGTACAATGGCAATGTGGGCGCAGATGTACATTCATGCTCTGTTACGTTTATTATTAAAAACCTTATCAAAATCAACAGGTTATGGGCCCAGGTATTGCAAAAACTATGCAAAAGTAAGTAAAGGTTTAATTTCGAGAATTTATCTTATTGTAACGGCTCAGGAAGACAAATTATCAATCGATAAACTTGAGGGTGCAAACAACTGGCAAACATGGAAGTATCAAATGCAAACTATCTTGGAAACTAGGGAGCTGTTTGGACATATTGATGGACCTGAGACATCAGAGGGCAGTTCTCCCAGAGAAGCAGTGTTTGATAAGGTGCAAAAGAAGACAAAGGCTTTGCTAGTTATGTCGATCAATTCTGATCTTATTTATCTTGTAACGGAATGCCAAACCCCTAGAGAAATATGGAATAAGTTGAAGTTATGCTTTGAACAAGACACTATTGCAAACAAGCTGTTTCTGAAACAACAATTTTTCTCCATGAAAGTGGAAGAGTCTGATTCTCTTGAACATTTACGCAAGATGAAAGTAATCACTGATCAGTTAGCTGCTATCCAAGTACCAATCCCGAAGGATGAGGATATAGTGGCCTTGTTACTCAGTTTCCCACATTTGTAAAGTACCCTAGTAACAGCATCGACTGCAACAGGTGATGAACTAAAACTGACCCAATTGCATCAAGCATTGATGAGTGAAGAAGAAAAAAGTAAGCAAAGCAAGATCAAAGCGACTGGAGGAGTATTCAATGATGGTGAATCCACATTGCAGCACAACAAGCAAGATTTAAAGCCTATCAAATGTTATGGATGCAGAGAAGAAAACCATATAATTTGAAATTGCCCACATAAAAAGAGACATCAGAATCTAAGAAATGGAAATCATGGCAATGATAGTAAGTCCTCAAGGCATAACGCAGCACCTGTGCAAGGGGATGGTGAAAAGAAGCATGATTATAGTGAGAATTTATTTACTGTTGGTCTAAGTGGTGCATCACAACATATGACATCAAACCATGAACTCCTAGTGAACTATAAAGAATTTCCTGTGCTGGAACCAGTTATTCTTGGAGATGGTTGATCAGTTGATGCCTGTGGAAGTGAAGAAATACACACAACTATGGTTCTAGGCCCCAATGAGAAGTATGAGAAGAAATCAATGATGACAAAAGTCTTGTATGTCCCCAAGCTAACTACAAATTTGTTTAGTACTTGGGCTGTCACTGCAAAAGGTAATGTGGTACGATTTGGACACACACTTTGCTGGATCAAGAACTCCCATGGTAAAGTTGTTGCGAGAGGTTGTATTGCAGGTAACATGTATCGCCTGGACTGCAAAGTTGATACATCAGGAAAACAAGCATCAGTTGCTTAAACTTCAAATTGTAGATTCAATCTATGGCATCAAAGAATGGGACATATGCTGACAGATACTGATATGCCTGGAACAGGAAAGCTGGATTTCTGTGAAGCTTGTGCAGAAGGAAAGTTGGATCGAGCACCCTTCAAACCAGTAGAAGTTCAGTCAAGTAAAAGGTTAGAGCTTGTTCACAGTGATGTTGCTGGACCAATGAAAACCGAAAGTTTTGGTTGTGCCAGGTACTTTGTGACATTCATTGATGACTACTCTAGATGTGTAAGTATCTACCCCATCGCACACAAATCAGAAGTGTTGACTAAGTTTAAAGGATGGGAAGCAGCAGTAACAAACCAAGCAGACTGTAAAATGAAAACATTACGGACAGACAATGGAGGTGAACGTATATCTACTGACTTCCAAACTACCTGAAAGAGAAAGGAATTCGACGTGAAACAACAGTACCCCATTCAACTCAACAGAATGGTGTCACCGAAGGAATGAACAGGACACTTGAGGAAACTGCTCTGTCTATGATTCTACATGCAGGAGTTGCCAAAAGTTTCTGGGGGGAAGCAGTGTGTGCAGCAGCATACATCAGAAACCGAGTTATCACAACCGTGACAGGAGTCACTCCATATGAGCAATGGTATGGTAAGAAACCAAACGTCTCAAATCTCTGCATTTTTGGTTGCACTGCCTATGCTCAAGTAGCAGATTCTTTGTGTCAGAAGCTCTACCAGTAAGCTGTGAAGATGCGATTTGTTGGTTATAGTCTGACACAGAAGGGATACAGATTGTATGATGAGAGCAAGCATAAAGTCTTTATCCACTGAGATGTAACCTTCAATGAAACTGACTTTGGACATTCAAACAAAGTGCAGTTAGACTTGGACGAAAAAGATGATGAGTGCCTTGACGAAGAATCAAAAGTGAAGAAATTTATTAATCCAAGGCGTTCAGCAAGAGAAAGAAAGCCACCAGTTTACTATCATGACAAATACACAGGTATATCAACAGCAAAACATACAGCACTCTACGTACCACAAGTTGAAGAGCCGATAGCTTTGAAGACAGCTCTTGAAAGTGATCATGCAGAAAACTGGAAGGCTGCTGCTGATTCTGAATGTCAATCACTGGTGGAGAATGATATGTGGGAATTGGTACCTCTCCCACCTGGAAGAAAGACAATTAGCTGTAAATGGGTATTTAAAGTGAAGCATGATGAAAATGGAAAGATAGATTCAAAGGACATCTTGTTCCAAAAGGTTTTCTACAGAGGTATGGAATTGACTTTGAACAAACATTTTCACTTGTTGTTTGTTTCACGTCGATCCAAGCTCTTTTGGCCTTTCCTGTTTCGAGAAACATGTTCATTCATCAAATGGATGTTGTTACTGCATTCCTGAATGGAACACTGAATGAAGATATCTACATGGAGCAGCTGGAAGGTTATGTTGTTCCTGGAAAAGAAAATCTCGTGTGTCATCTTAAGAAGTCTATATGGACTGAAGCAAAGCCCAAGATGTTGGGATACCTTTTTGAAAGAATTCATGGCATCTCAGGGGTTCGTGCAAAGCATTGCTGATCCATGCGTTTTCATTTGCATTATTAACGGTCATCTCACAATAGTTGCAGTACACGGTGATGATCTCATATTGTTAACTGAGACTGAGGAAGAAATTATCGACTTGAAAGCCAGTCTCGCAGCACATTTCAAGGTGAAGGATATGGGAAAGCTTCATTATTGCCTGGGAGTAAATATCAAGGAGAAGGATGATGTCCTACTGTTGAGTCAAGAGCAGTATATCAAGAAGATCTTGTACAAGTACAACCTACAGGATTGTAAACCTGTATCAACCCCAGTGGACATCAATGTGAAGTTAGTAAAGGATGATGGTTACAGTAAGCCAGTTGATTGTGTGCAGTACCAATCGATGGTAGGAAGTTTGATCTATGCAGCAATAGCTACTCGACCTGACAGCCCATGTAGTAAATACTTTGGGAAAGTTCAATTCATCCCCAAATGAAGCACACCATATTGCTGCGAAATGTGTACTTTGGTACCTGAAAGGAACACTCAAACTACACTTGCAGTATAATGCAAATGGTGAAGAAATGGAAGGATATTCTAATGCAGACTGGGCTGCAGATTCAGAAGATTGACGATCTACATCAGGTAACACGTTTTTGATGTCAAATGGTGCAATAGGCTGGGCAAGCCAGAAACAGCCCACAGTTGCATTGTCAACTTCCAAAGCAGAATACGTTGCTCTCTGCTTAGCAACACAGGAATGTGTTTGGTTATGACAATTAAAAAAGGACCTGCAAATGGAGTGTGTACGTCCAACTACTATCAACAAAGAAAACCAATGAACTATAGCCATGTCATGAAATCCTGTTCTACACAAGAGAACAAAACATATCGATATCAAATTTCACGATGGAACAGTTGAATTAAAGTAGTGTTCTACAAGTGAAATGATTGCGGATATTTTTACAAAACCACTGCCATGAGGACAGTTTGAGAACCTTCAAGCCAAACTTGGACTCAGTTCAATACATTAATATGGTGAGTGAGTAGGTATGTTGGAAATATTCGAAGACACTCAATAATTACTGTTTCACCGTAATATAATTATAACTCTAAGTATTGCACATTGTACACTGGCAATGCGGGCATGGATGTATGTTCATGTTACGTTCATTATTAAAAATCTTATCAAGATCAACAGGAAGGCTGCAGGAAATTTCCTTGAGTGATTAAGCTGGCCAACATTGGCTTTGGATTGCTTTAATATTAGAATATCTTCTTCATAGTCACTGAATGGATGGCCTTTTAAGTGAAGTTTATAAGAAGTTTGTCCAAGGTTCATTCCAGCTTTATAGTTTTTCGTTTTTCCATTTGAGACTGAAGATGTCGCACATGAGATATTAGGGACCTTAAGATTCTACGACGCGCTCATCTGCGACGCGCCTATTTCGGCGGAAAAACTGGGCCGAGCAACGTCTGCGCAGCATCCGCGTTGGCAGTTAAAAATCATTAAGATCTATGATTTCAACGACGTGGAAGTCAATTCAAAATGTGCTCTTTTAAAAAAGCAAGAGAGTCTATCGTGGTGGCGTACGACTCTGATTTAATCGATGATGAGGAATTGTTGATCTTGTATGATGCATGTCGTTCAAAAAACCCAGAATTGCCTCATCGTGACTATCCTGGATTTTCCTTGGAAGAAATGGATGCTGCTGAATGTGCTGTGGATTTTCGTTTTAAGAACGAGATTCCTGTCCTGGCTCAAGCACTTGATATTCCAGAAAGATTTACCTGCAAGCAAGGAACCATCTGCGAAGGTATCAAGGCGCTGTGTATGGTTCTTCAATGATTTTCTTACCCTTGTAGGTACAGCGATTTGGTACCTCAGTTTGGCAGGCCAGTACCAGAGTTAAGTATGATCACGAACAATGTAATCGACTACATTTATGAAAGACATGGAGAAAAGATAACCCACTGGAACCACCGTTTGCTCAACCCTCAATGCCTTCAAGAATACGCAGCAGCAGTACATCGAAAAGGAGCTGCTTTAGAAAATTGTTTTGGATTCGTCGATGGGACCGTTAAGCAAATATGTCATCCTGGTCAAATGCAAAGAACAGTTTACAACGGCCACAAGAGAGTTCATGCCCTGAAGTTTCAGTCAGTGACTCTGCCAAATGGCCTCATTGCGAATATGTTCGGACCAGTAGGTGTGTAATTTAAATTTTTTATTAACAGATGTTAACTGACTAATTTTTTTCCGATCAAAGACAATTTTATTGTTTTTCATCATAATGCATTTACATGTATTAAGTATTGCAAAATGCAGTTTTTTAAATTTGAACCTTGGCATGGTGGTTGTTGTTAATTACAGAGATTATATAGATAAATTTTTTCAGTATTATTTAAAAATAACATTTTATTTTACTCAGCTTTTGTCCCAGAAATACAGCTCTTCTTCAGAAGATAAACTTAATTTCCTTATATTAAATTAATTTTACTGCTCATGGAGACAAGTACTGGAATTACTTTTACACATATGAAATGTTGTTTTCATATATTTTTAGAAGGTAAAAGACATGATGCTGCTATGTTGGTAGACTCTGGCTTGTTGGGTGATTTGGAGCAGTATGCCTTTGTAAATGGACAACCAGTATGTTTATATGGTGATCCAGCTTATCCCCTTCGTGTCCATCTGCAAACACCATACAGAAACCGCCAGTTGACACAAGAGATGGAAAATTTTAATAAATCGATGAGTACTGTCAGAGTGTCAGTAGAATGGATCTTTGGTGACATTGTGAACTATTTTAGGTTCTTGGACTTCAAAAAGAATTTAAAAATTGGCTTAAGTAGCATAGGTTAAATGTATATTGTAGCTGCCATTTTAAGAAATGCACTAACTTGCTTTCAGTCAAATTCAACATCAAAGTTTTTTGAGCTAGAGCCTCCAACTATTGAGGACTATTTATCTTGATCATTATTATAAATTATGCCTGGTGTTAAATGAGAAATAAAAAAAGATTTCTGTTTTTTTAATTAATCGATTCCTGTCTGGATGAAACCTCATAAATCATCCCAAGCTATATCGTTTAGACATACACGTTTATTAGCCATGATGAGACTGTCGAGTTAGGATTGGGTTAAAATTCTTGATTTACCAAGGAATTACTATACTGTTTTAAGATGTATAAATAAAAATGTATTCAAGTGTTTTAAAGAAGTTTAAGTAAAGTTCCTGTTTGTGTATGTATAAATGTATAAATAAAATAAAGTTTACCTAACTATTTAATGAACAAATCATTTACAGTGTATAAATAAAGTCATTACTGAAAATATGGAATTCTATCAAGTTTTTGAAAATGTTATGTTAAAATGGTTCAAATAGGTTAACATTATAGTCATTATTTGTCCACCAGCTTAGCCAAAAGGGCCATTAATGCCTGACCCTGCTGCTGTTGTTGTTGCATTAAAAGCATCTGGTTGGCCTGCATTTGTTGGTTTTGTTGTCTTTGGACTTCCACAATAGTAGCCAACATATCATTCTGTTGTTTAATAAATGTGTCCATCTTTTGTTGTTCCATCACTTTGGCGGTTTTGCTCTAATCTGTTGGCTTCTTCTTTTAACTCCTTTCTTTTAAATACTCTAATGCAGTTAAACCTCCTTTTCTTCTTTTGTGTTTGGGACCACCCTGATCATTTTCATTCCTTTTCTGAGTTTCAGACAATTTTTCCATTGCTCTTTTCCTCATCTCTTCTGCTGCCACCTTATCTGCTTCTGCTTTTGTTTTTTCCTCCATTTCAGCAGCAGATGCTAGGGTTACAGATGCTTCCTCTCGAGCATTTATTTCCTCCAGCAACACATCCAACTCAGTCTGTTCTGGTGATATTCCACTTGCGTTCCTCTCCTTTCTGTCTTGCTTCCGAAATTGCAAAAGCAATTTTCTCAGTCTATCCCTGACAGAGCGTTGGTCAACCCGAAAACAGGGATAATCAACTTCTTCTAATTGTTTGGCAATTGCTTCCCACACCTGCCCTCTTTCTGATGATTTCTTTCTGGTTTCAAACAGTCTTGAAACCAAGACCTCTTTACAAAACACAATATCATGGTTTGTTGTCCATTTCATCACAAAGTAATTTCTGAAAAGGCCAAAAATTAAAACTGTAAATTGCCAAATGTCAGACCTAAGTAAATAACTTTTTCAAAACCATGATTCATTTAATTATATAAGGGCTCTCCACAGTAAAATACTGAAGTCAGCATAGGATGTAGAAGTCCTAGTTTGGAAATGAATGAGTTTTCCACAGTTAACAGTGCAAACAGATACAGGAATAAAATTTAGATACGTTATCATCGATTTTTTTCTGTAAACAATGGCAATTGATAGACCAGAAGGAAACTGTAATCAGAATGTAAAAATCAATTCCCGGCACACCAGCTCTGAAGATGTTGTGCGATGCAACGAAAGCTAAGCATCAAAACATTTTAATACAAAAAGTTTGTGGTCATGTCTATATTCTGCTTGTTTGGACGAGAAGCTCAGCAAGTATTAATCCAAACTGCAATCAGTCATGTGCAATTACACCACGAGGGAAATTAACATACTAGCGTCCATTACAATCCCTTTTGTGTCAACTAAATTAGCATCAAGCCATTTAACAGAGCAATCGTAAACAAAACTTGCAATTTTAGATTCCAATTGACTATTCACATAAACTTACGGTGACTTGGCTCCATTCTTTGATGGTAAGGGTGCTTGTCCGTTCGACATTACGTTGAATTTTTAAAGCTAGTAGAAACAAAAATCAACAAACGAAGATCGTTTTGCAAAGTTAACATTGATAGAAACAGCACTTTTGCAATAAATATAAATGTAAGGCAGTGTAAAAAGCAAAATACTTACTGTTTTTATCTTCAGGTTGGACTGCCTCAAAACCAAATCAACGACGACGCCAAAAGATGCTGAAACACGTCGTCATAGATTCGTGGCTGAACTCTATGATGCGTGCGCATGCTCTGTTGTCACGAAACCATTTCCGGTCGCGTTGTAGATGAGTGCGTCACAGAATCTTAAGGTCCCTAATGACTGATTGATGTGCCTCTTAACATGTTTCTTGAGGTTTCTGAACTTTTCAGGGAGACATCGATCAAGTCCAAATGACACTCTACGTACACTTTTGTATTTAAAGATTCCTGTTGCAGAGGAATTGTTAGTTTTGTTGGCATGGATACCTTCATTTGTGCAAACTGAACAAAATAATTGTTCTTTTTCCTCGTCAAATTTGACCCCTACTGATTCAATGTCTTTGAAAGATCTTGCTAAAGTAACTTTGGAAACTACCATTTCCAATTTTTCATTAGTTTCAACATTTTTGATATTAAGTGAAGGCTTGGTAATCCTTTCATTGCAATTGGATTCCACTAATTTTTTCAATATTCTGTTTCATGACACAAATATCTTCAGTAACTTTTTCCAGATTTCCACTTGAAACTATGACATTTCTAGCACTGCTTGTAAACAATGGAGTAGCATGGTCCAAAGCACTTCTCTGACCAGTGTCATTTTCATTTGCATGAATTGCATCATTGATATCAAGAATGCAGTTCTTGGATTCTTTTGACTGCTTACTGCTTGGGCTATCAGAAGGTTGTTCATTTGCAGGTCTTTTTAATGGTTGTTTTAGTATAGTATAAAAACAGCTAAGCTTTGTTTGACCATATGGAGACAGATCAAAAGAATTCTCTTGAGGATGTTTATCTGTGAGATGTTGTCGATAATTTTTTGCCAAGATAGCAATCCCACAGCCACTGACTCTGCATTTAATTATGCCTGTTTTGCTTCTATGTGTTTTCTTTTTATCCGCCAAGAACAGTTGACTTCTGATTTAAAATTGGGCAAAACAGTTCATATGTCACATTGTTATGTGCAGTAGTCGCGCGTGAATGAGCACGAGTGTTGGTGACTTCTGGTGTTAATGTTAGTTGTAAACAATTTAAGAATTTAAATTTATCGAAGAATGTCCTGAGGTTTAAAACCAGTGATCAAGGCCATTTTTTTAGCTTTCTTTCAGTTGTTTAGCAAAAGAATTTGCATAAGTATGGTTACCATTTGTAAGTTGGTAAAAGAAATGTTGATTGTGCTTTCCAAACATTGCAAGAATCGAAGGTAAACTGTAAAGGCTGGATTAAAATACTTATACTGCATATTAAAGTACATTATATATATATATATATATATATATATATATATATATATAAATAGATGTAACAGAAGTGTTACAGATATGGCATGGATATCTAGAGCACTCAACACCATCAAAGGCAAATTTTTGCTTGCTGTCGCTAGTCTGAGCTTCATAAGCTTTGGTGATCATCAGGCAACCAACAGATAATTAATTTATTCATACTCTTAAACATTACTTTAGGTGGTGTCTTGTTACATGTTGGCACTTGGTGTGAGAAGTTCTGATCTACTGTTTAGGGGATTTTTCTTACATCCCTTCATTATTATCAATTTTTCCTCCAGGCATAAGTTACATCTTGTTGATCCAATTTTGCACAACAGAATTTGCTTCAGAATAGACCATTTTGTTGTGAAGTTGCAGTTCACAGTCTTTCCAAATAAATTTTGACAATTTGAACTCAGCATGTTTCCAGTTTTTGAGGGATTTCATGTGATTTTGGTATCTCTCTTTTAAAGCGTTTGCAATAACACCAACATAGGCTTTTTTCACCTGCTTGTCCACAATAGTGACTTCAGCTTGGTAGACCATGCTTTTTTGTAGGCAGTTACAATGGCATAAGTCAGAGTTTTTAGCCAGGTGAGCTTCATTGGTTTGTTTTTGGAGTACAGTTTTGTTGTGTCTTATGATGAAAGCTTTCGTGTTCTCTGCACAACTGTAGCCCACTCTCACTCTATGTATGTCTGTTGAATAATGTGCCAAGTCTGTTTGAGGGCGGGAAGTGTTTGTCTATGAGTTGTAAAAAGTCACGTGCAATATTCATTCTAACATTCTTGCTGAATGGTGGGTTGTACCAAATCATGTTTCACTGTCTGTTTTGTCTGGAGATTGCATTAGTGGTCAGTGGTTTGTATATTAGTTGTGTGTTAAAGCTACTTCACTATAAGGCGTCATTGTATTAAGGTGCTGTTGCAAGATAATGCATTGATCCATCTGTTAATCAATAGAGGTAAATGTCGAATAACTGAAAGGGGTGATTAGATAAGCAGTTAATGTAGAGTGATTCATTGTTTGGTTTTCTGTATGGTTTGTAAGTGCTGTTAATTAAGTCAAGGGACCAGTCTAGGAAGTTTGTGCGTTGTTGGTTTGCTTGTGATGTGATCTTGAGTCCAAGTTCATTAAATATGCATATCAGCTCTTTAGGTGCTTTGTCACTTAGCCTTCCGGATTTGTTGCCGATTACTGCCAAGCTGTCGTCGTGGTAAAGGCTGATGTTCTTCTCAAAGCATTCTTCGACCAGGCCATCAATTGGGGAAAGCAGTTTACCACCAATAAAGACGTTAGATTCATAAAACATGCCCGGAAATCACTCCTATTTCACAATGACCAGATATGGACTAAATGAAACTTGGGCAACACGTTTGATGTTACGATGGGGAGCTTTGACAGGGCTGGAATCTGTGAACTGATGGGTCTCTTTATCTTACACTAGCTTGAAGAACATTGGCCTTTACTGTGACAACAGCTTGGCAGTAATCAACAGCAAAGCACCTAACGAACTTGGACTCAAGATCAAATCACAAGCAAACCAACAACACACAAACTTCCTACACTTGTCCCTCGACTTAACCAACGGCACTTACAAACCCTACAGAAAACCGAACGATGAACCACTCTATGTTAACTGTTTATCTAATCACCCCCCTTTAGTTATCCAACATTTACCTTTTTCGATTAACAGACGCATCAACACGTTATCTTGCAACAAATAAATGTTTGATGCTACAGCACTTTTATACAATGACACCTTAAAGTAAAGTAGCTTTAACACACGACTAACGTACAAACCACCGCCCACTAACACAATCTCCAGATACAACAGTTCAAGACAAAACAGCAAAACATGATTTGGTACAACCCACCATTTAGCAAGAATGTTAGAACGAATATCACACATGACTTTTTACAACTTGTAGACGAACACTTCCCACCCTCAGCACATTATTCAACAGACATACAGTGAGTCAGCTACAGCTGTACAGAGAACAATAAAGCTTTCATCACAAGACACAAAAAACTGTACTCCAAAAACCCCGACCTATGCCATTGCAACTGCGGGCGTGCTGACCAGAGGCTGAAGTCACTATTGCAGACAACCAGGAGAAAAAAGCCTATATTGGTGTTACTGCCAATGCTTTCAACAAGAGATACCGAAATCACATGAAATCCCTCAAAAATCGTAAATATGCTAATGAGACTGAATTGTTGAAATTTATTTGGAAACTAAAGAATGCAAACTGAAACTTCACAGTGAAATGGTCTATTCCAAAGCAAATTCTGTTGTGCAAAATTGGATGGACAAGATGTAACTTATGCCTGGAGGAAAAATTGATAATAATGAAGGGATCTAAGAAAAATCTCCTAAACAGTAGATCAGAACTTCTCACCAAGTGCCAATATGTAACAAGACACCACCTAACATAATGTTTAAGAGTATGAATAAATAATCTCACAGTTGCCTGATGATCGCCTAAGCATGGGAAACTCAGAGTAGTGACAGCAAGCAAAAATTTGCCTTTCATTTATATATATATATATATATAAATCATCAAGAGCCCGCTCAACATAAAGTTTAATCGCCATATAATCATCATAAAAGAATATACAACTTACATTTCGGGACTGGCCCCTTCTTCAGCTAAAGAAGGGACGGGTACCCGAAACGTAAGGTGTATATTCTTTTTTAATAACATTTTTTTATGATGATTATATATACATGCATATATATAAACCACTCAGCATAAGTTCCTTTTCTTTTTTATCAATCTATATTATCAATGTTTCAGGGCCTGCCCCTTTATCAAGAATAAACACGATAGCAGGTAAAACTAACTTATATAACAAAAATTTTCTAATTAATATATATTTATTAAAAAATACAAAATGTAAATTAAAAATCTCGAAGGTTTAACCCATATGGTAAAATTGTGTTTAATTTATATACCCAAAAGCTCTCTCTCGCCATGGGATCACTTGTATTCATCTTATCAATAATTTTCACCACTAAATCACTTAAACCCTCATGCCCATCTCCAAAAAAATGTGAATGCAAGTTGTTTTGGAACCTTTATTTAGTTACTTGTTTATATTTTTGGGACACCTATTTTTGTTTTTCAAAGCATTTCTGCTCATATTTTATTCATTGAAATCTATTAATAAAAAATCCAGTGTGTCATGTTCAGTTTTGGGAACAATTTGGTCCTTCAAGAGCCAGATTTCATGGAAAAATAGACAAGATTTCGTGACCGACTGTTCAATATTTGACCGGAAAGTTTAGCTATGGATAAACAAGACCCCCTTGTTAAAAAGGAGCCCGAAAAAGATGAAAACATGACAAAAAATCCAGATGAAACAGGAAGTACAGCAGGCAAAAAGTTAAGAATGTTATGTAGCCATAAAAAATCAGCAAAGAGTCATCTTACTAAAGCAAGAAAACAACTCACAGGCCTCATAGACAACAAAAGTCTTGGGCTTATCAGTACAGGCTTGGCAACTAAAACAGAGATCAGAAAAGTAATCCTTAAAGTAGAAAGCAAGTACAAGATAATTAAGAAACTAATTTACAACTTAAAAGGAGTCATAGCACTTGAGGACAAGGATGAAAATATTGATGTTGATGGGACTATTGAAGCCCTTGATAAAGAAGTCGACGAGCTAACCAATGTTGTTGATACTGCAGAAGAACATGTGAATCAATGTCTAGCAATGGAAGAAGAAAATTCAGATTTAGCCTTGCTTAGATCTTTGCCTAGATTAAATGACAATTTGAAAATTATGGTGATTGCTGAGGATGTTTGGGACCAGTTATCTTGTCTGGAGAAGTTTAAGGTCGGTCATCACACTCAAGACAAAGTTAAGAACTCACTATGCTCCTCTGCATATAACTATATCGACTTGGACTTACGCGAATGTCATATAGAGTGCAAAAAAATCAGAATCCTAAATGAACTATCAAGAGAACTTTCTATTTTAAAGACCAACAAAGGTAATGGCATCGTAGTTATGAAACACAGTGATTACGTCTCCTCTGTTACATCTCTCTTCTGTGATACTTCACACTTTCAGAAACTTGACTTTGATCCAACCACTACATGACTTTCAACACTACAAGTGTACTTAAACACTCTTTTCAAATGAGGTGAACTTTCTCCTTTAGAACTCGATTTCCTTAAACCAACAGCAGCACACTTTGGCAGAGCACCCAGACTTCCAAAAATTCACAAAAAATATGGTAAGTTATCACAATTCAGACCCACTATTGACACCACCAGCACACCACATTACAATCTAGGTAAATTTATTTCCAAACTTTTAAATCCTTTAACCCAAAACGAGTATTCTCTTTCTGACTCTTTGCAAGCAGTTTTGGACATACAAAATGTACCCCAAGAATTATTTTCAGGTTATCGCCTTGTTTAATTTGATGTTGTTTCTTTATTTACCAATGTTCCTTTGAAAAGAATGATTAAAATCATTCTTGATCGTGTATTTGAACACAATCTCATTTCTACGACACTCTCCAAAAGAACCTTAAAAAAATTAATTTTAGACTCCTGTACCAAAACTGCATTTTCATTTAATAACCAAATTTACAAACAAACCAAAGGCGTTTCCATGGGCTCTGCCCTTGCCCCTGTCCTAGCCAACATAATCCTCAAGGAATTTGAAAAAAACTATAGTTTCCAACTTAATCAAATCAGCTACTATTAAATTCTATCGCCACTATGTCGATGACACTCTACCATTAATTAAACCTTCTGACATTTCTACAGTCTTAGATAAGTTTATCAGTTTTGATAAAAAACTCCAATTTACAGTTGATACTTTCCCTGATGGCATAATTTACTTTTTAGACATTTTGATCTCTACTGAAAACACTGATGTCTACCATAAGAGCACACAACACTGGTCAATACACTAATTTTACGAGTTTCAAACCATTCTCATGCAAAACTGCCTGGGTTAAGTCACTATTTCACCGCGCCTTTATGATTTGCAGCAACAATCGACTATTTGAGAATCAGATAACCAAGCTTAAAGCATTCATGTCTTACAATGGATTTCTCCGTGCCATCAGATCCTTACTTATAGCCAAACTCAGAGATAAGCATTCAAACCAGTGAGAACAGGTAAGCTCTTTTGACCATGAAAATGATGACAGGCCCAAAATTTGGATGTGTATTCCATATCTTGGTAAATGAGGAGAAACTCTTGTGAAAAAATGCATAAAGAAAATCCGGCATAACTTGACACAATCTCTCAACTTTATGGTCATTTATGAAAACAAAAAGATTGCTTACTTTCTTCCAAATAAAGACAAAATCCCTAAACTATCAAGGTCGAAAATTATCTACCAGATTACATGTCCTGGTTGCTCAAATTCATACATAGGAAAGACCAAGAGATGTTTAAAAAGCAGACTTCTCGAGCATTCTGATTGAACTAAAAGTGCTGCTGGACATCATTTTTATAACTGCGGAAACATTCGGCATATTGTCGACATGCATCATCTCTGACCACCTTAAGGACAAAATTACTGACTCAGACGATGTTTCTATTTTTATTTCTAACCTCATCATCAATAACTCTCGAATTGTTAACTCTTCTAATCCTTGTACATCTAACTTTCTTTTATTTCTTTAAGCTCTTTATAGTAAACATAAGTCGCCTGTGCTGAATACAGGTCTCAAAGGCAGCAAAGAACGTATGATTTTTCCTTAACGTTCTCATCTGGTCATCTTTCTTCCTGTCACAACACGTACACGCCTCCACATAAATCACTCCTTGTCAGTTGCTGTCAGCTCAGATGTGAATTCCTCCCGTATGATGTAACTGTAGACCTTATATAAGACACTGTGTATTTGTAATTAGTCTGACGATGATTTTGTAATAAAATCGAAATATCACAAACTCATTTCTCGTCTTGTTTCAATCCATATGTTTGATTTCTCAAGATGCTGATCTTTGGATTATGTTTTGTTTTGTTTTGTATTTTTTTTTCAAATTGTCGGCTGGTATTGGTTTTTAATATATTATATGCTAAACCAATAATAAGCTAATGCTAAAATAAACTAAATATGCTGTAGTAAATATGCTGTAAAGACTTTTCAACTAAATTACATGCAAATGTGCTTGACAACATTACTGGAGAGACACCAACAATGCAGTGGTCTGAACTGAAAGAGAAGTGGCCATGTCTGAAGTCAATCCCCTTTGAAAATGTATCAAGATGAAGTCAAATTGATGTCCTGATTGGTAGTGACCATCCTGTAGTCCACCGTGTCCAACAAGAAGTACATGGTCCCCACAACGATGATCCACCTGCATGACTGACCAATTTGGGCTGGGTCTGTTTTGGCCCGACACTGTCTCCCAGTACATGTTGCAAAGCTCGGACCCATACCACACCACCATCGCCACACCAACCTCAGTCAAGCAAATGACCAACAACACCCTTTGACGATTTTGGGATCTTGAGTCCTCGGGCATCAATGATGATTCTGGTCAACAATTGTTCACACCTGATGAACAAGCCGCCGCTCAACACAAGGTAAAGAGTCTCAATGATGCTATCTTGCCTGGCCCCAAGTTGCAACAAGAGTTGTTTGATGTGTTATTACGATTTTGTTGCACCCTGGTAGCTCTCAGCTGACATCTCAGTTCCTGTGGCGAAACTTCGAAACTACAAGGACACCTGATGTCTATGAATTTCAACACCTTCCATTTGGCAACACATCATCACCATTCTGTGCCCAACATGTACTGCAAATGCATGTCCAAGCACATGCCACATAATATCCACAAGCCACCAAAACAGTAGACGAAGTGCTTAATTCCTCCAAAACCGCCCAGGAAGCTCGAGTACTAAAATGTGAACTGCCAAAAGTTCTATGCAAAGGGGGCTTTAACTTAAGAAAATGGTCGTCAAATGAGCCATCTGTACTGGAGGAAGTTCCATTTGAAAATAGATTGGCGAGTCTTCAAATTCAAGATGAAAATCTTCCAGTGCAGAAAATGTTAGGAGATCTATGGAAAGCATATGAAGATACCTTCACATTTGAAGTTGAAATACCCGAAACCAAAGGCAACTTAACCAAGAGGGGCGTGTTAAGTTCCATTGCTACTTTGTTTGATCTCCTCCAGTTCCTAGCACCTTTCACAGTACTAGCGAAAATCCTCATGCAAAAAATTTGGATGGCAATTATAGGTTGGGACTACAAATTACCAAGTCAACTTCTAATGAAGTGGCAACAGTGGAACTCAGAGCTTCTAGAACTGTTGCAGTTTACGATCCCTTGCTGTTTACACCAACCTAATCCCAGCATTTGTTCAAGTAAATACAGTACATGTCTTCCGATGTTGAGGAGGTATACCCTACCATTCAACTGTTGGACTCAGACCATGAAGGGGGCAGTGACAGTAGCACGATACTCACCAGAAACTTATTTACCACATAAGACAGTGAACATTTCAGAAGAGACATTAATTATGTTCTTAGGGTTTTAGTTTTAAATTTGGTTTAATTAGTCAAGTTCAAAGATTAGCAATAAATGCTACAGTGTTTATTAGATTAAATATGGTAATGACAAATCTCCAATAAATTTAATAAAAACATAAAGTTCATGCTTTTCAGAGCTATTATAATATCCCACAATGTACTTTATTCCACAAAAATTCCCACCCAATTGATTATGATGAACCAAATAAATCCTTCTTACAGACAACTTCTGTTGAAGCAGTCCAAGTTCATACATCCTACAGAATAACATACACAAATCTGTTTAAATAAAATAAGAAAATACGATTTTTTTAAAATGTATTTTAATTTCTTACCTCCTCGGCAAGAAAATTTGTATCCTACTTGAACAAACTCATTTGCAATGGTAATAACCCCTACACTGTCGATGCATGTATTCCGCACCATTCCCCCTATTATTGGTCTTTTGTAATGTCTACACCCTCTTTTTCTTATATTTCTTCTTGATATTTTCACAACAGAAAAAACACGTCCTACTCATAAGACTGAGTAAAAAAAAAAATTATTTATTTCGAGAATTAAGGACAATTACATGAGCTTTGCTTTATAAAAATTAAAAAGGATAATCATCACCCTGGATGTGAAGTTCATAACAAAGTCCAAGCTCAACTCTACTACTGCTTCAAGTTATTCCTTCTCTTCAGTTATAAAAAATATAACAGGTGTATCCCAAAGGTGTGAGTTAAAATCCTGCTCAAGTCAAAGTTTTTCAGTTGACTTTGGCAGTGTAGGTTAATTGTTAAGTTTGTTTCATAATACCCTGAAATAGAATTGTACGTTTCACATAAGTTCACATTGCTTTGCAATATTAGTAACATTACTTGGTGATATATTATAAATAGATAAAATTTTGTTTTTCATAATATTTTCTACATCACAATTAATACAACAATTTGCTTCTTCTAACTCCATAAACACACAATCTCCAACCATAACATCAGTTATTCAATCATGCAATAGGCAATTAATTCAACAACAAACCAATTTCTTTGGTAAATTGCTCTCGGTCATTTCACATCCCAAATGATAATATATAGCGATTTACAATCTTGAATAGAACAAAGTCCAATGTCACAATTAGTCATCTTATTTCTTTCACAAATAAAACAGCATGAAATATTAGCATTTCTAATTCATGTTTATGATCAATATTTGTTAATCTCCATTCACAAACAACCCCCGCATATTTTAAACACCAGAAGTTCCTTTCACCTGATTTCTGAATGAAGAAAACTCACACTTTGCATTATTTTTAACATTGGATAAATGCTTGATCTTTCTTATCTTCATGAACTGCATTTCCAGCAAAATAAGCTAAGGGACCCCATGTAGAGGCAGATATACCAGCTGCTGTAGCCAAACCCAACACCGCTAATGGTTCATCCCACACCCTTATTTTTTTTATTTTCTATTTTTATATTTATATTTAAATAAATTTTTGCAATTTCCCAACCAAATCAGTTTTTTTCTTACTTTATAACTTTTTCACCCCTCCTTTTCCTTCTCAAAGACAAATTCTAAATAATTGTTTAATCCTCAAATTATTATAATTTTCTAGCAAAAAAAAAAAAGGTACTTGAAAATAATCCTTTAACCCCTTGACTGCTACAATGATGTACTGAGCACGTCATGCTTAAAAAACTCAGTATGGTACACTGATGTACTCAGTACGTCTTATATTAATATTCATAAACATGACCTTATGCACACGTTGGGTGATTGTTTCCCGCACATAATTTAAAATTTTGGTTTAGGCGAGTTTTAGAGTAGTTTCCAGGGTTTTGCTGACAAAGCACACTATTTATTTGCCTTTCTTCATGTTTTTCCGCCATATCGAGCTGTCAAGTGTGTAACATAGTATCTGAAGGAATCAGAACCATTATGAGTCATTTTGAAATCGAAAATATTCTTGATCATCTCTGGAATGATTCTGGAGATGAAGGAGATGATTTTTCTTTGGGATCAGATGAAGAATATGATGAAACTTTGCTCGACAGTGGAAATACGGTCTGTGACTATGATCAGGAGAGTTCTGATGAAGAGAATCATTCAACTGGAGACCCTCAAAGATCGGAAAGATTGGAAAGTGGACAAAATCAGGAAGATTTTGTCTTTCTTAGAGCTAACAATGAAAACCCCAGTGAGATACTGTTTACAGCTGATAACCAAATCCATGTGGACACAACAGACTCTACCGCCTATGACTTTTTTAACCTGTTTGTCAATGATGATATTCTCAGTCACATCATAATTGAGACAAATCACTTTGCTGAGCAATTCATTCAAGGAAATGAGATTTGAAGGCGTTCTCGAGTCAATCATTGGACCCAACAAATAGAGAAGAAATGAAGCAGTTTATTGGCTTGACTATTTTGATGGGAATAATACATAAAAGCCCACTGTGGAGTCATATTGATCAATGGATCCTCTTTACACCACTCCAGTTTTCAAAGCCATCATGCCAAGGGACAGATACATTATTCTCATGAAATTTTTTCATCTGAATGATAATGAGAAAATGCCTGATGCCAATGATGCTGATGTTAACAAGGTGTTCAAGGTAAGGCCACTGATTGATCATCTTCTGAAGAAATTTCAAGAAGTTTACACCCATCCCAAAATATTTCTGTTGATGAGTCATTACAGCCATTCCACAGAAATGACACATATCAAAAAAATAAAATTAACATATGAGCCAAATAATCTATAGATATTTATAGTATAAGACTCTATCTATTTGAAACAAGAATTATTGTCATCCAAATTCACTGCCGAGCATTATGATGTCATGGTAAATAACAAAGACATCAATATGTTGATTACACCCATAATTCTTCTGTCAAAAATAAATAGCTCTGCATACTTGTGAAAAACTTTATTTTCCTTTTTTTGCACAAAATCAGTTAACTTATGATCACAGTAACTAGACTGTATTATTGAAGTTTTCATATAGATAAAAATATTTGCACAAGGCGGCATTGAAAACACCCTCATCTTTCTGTCACGTGAGTCACAAAATTAAGGCAGAAAGTTCTGTAATTTCTTATCCTTTTGAACATACTCTGAAATTTTTTCTATAACTTGGTTGTCTCATTAAGGGTTACTATCACTACTAATATCAATTCAACATGACCTACCATTCTAAAAATAAATCACCCTCAAGTTTGGTCACGTGAGTCACAGAAGCAGTAGTCACATGAGTCACATTTAGGTGTTTGCCAAGGTGTATACGCCTTACTACATTAAACAAATAGGAGTTGAATAAAACATTCTCCAAGATATAAAATTCTACGTTGTAGATATCTATATCAGTTGGACTGTTGAATAATTTAGTGTTTATATGCATTGCAACTACGTTCAAATCAAACTATGTTGCATTATTGATATTGTATTTTAATAGAGAACAGTTATATACTATATGATACTATGTGATATTAAAGACTCTGTCTATACTGCCTAGGGCTATCCCTGTTAAGGGAGGTTGCTAAGCTACAACTCAAAGGTTTATTGTCTCATTGCAATATACCAGGAAAATGTAAATTAATTGTATTCCTGTTGCAGTATATCAAATTATGCTAAATGCTTAGTTCTGCAGGTAGTAAACCACCAAATGCTGCAGAACAACAGAGAAAGGGAAGGAAAATATGAGGAGTACAAAGCAAAACATGTGAAGGCTGTACAAAAGTACATGTTAAATGTTTCTTGTTAAAGAAACATTTCTAAAATTTAAAGAATCATAACTACATACAGTACAATAATTGAGTTTCAGCATGTTATTGTTAAATGTTTAGTTTTTACATTTATTATAGTTTCTACAGTTTTTTACATTACATTAACCATGAAAATAGCAATTGTAAAACTCTAAAGCTATATTTGTTAAGATAATTAGTCACTTGTCATGTGAGTCACATTGAACGTTGGCTGTTTTTTTCCTAAGTTATTAAAGATTTCATGAATGTTTAACTTATTTACGCATGCTGTATCCTGAATATTGCTAATATATTGCCAGGAAATTTGACAGAAGCACCATTAACCCACAGTTTCACATTTGTGCCTGTCACGTGAGTCACACACACAAATTTTGTGATCTCGGACACTGTAAACACTGCTTTCAGAAACCAAGACTATGAAGTTAAATGTCTTCGTATAAGTCTCATTTTTAAAACCCAAGTTTGGTTCTAAGTAGCAAAAGGGTTTAAAAAATGCTATGTTTATCTCTAAAATTGAGTGACTTTGTCACGCGAGTCACGGTGGAATGGCTGATTAGTGAAATGGAAAGTCAGAATCCATTTCAAACAGTACATACCAAACAAATGTGCAAGATATGGCCTGAAAAATTTCTGCCTATGTGAAACGAGTGGCTACACCTACAAATTCTGTGTTTATACAGGAAAAGGTACCATCTCCAACAAAAACAGGTCTTTTTTGCTTACAGAAGCAGTTGTTGTTGACCTTGTCAGCCCACTTCTAAACAAAGGATACCACATTTATGTTGACAACTTCTACACAAGTTTGCCATTGTTCAGATATTTGCATGTGGAACTATTTGTTCAAACCGCAGAGGGTTCCCACCACAACTAGGAGAAACTGCAGCCTTTCATTCTTCTGAACTTTTGGACATAAAGTATAGAGACAAGAAAGATGTATATATGCTCTCAACTATCCATGATGAGAACACTAAAGCAATTATGAGACAAAGTTGGCAAAGACCAAGAGTACGAAAGCCAGTAGCAATTTGTGACTATAACAAATATATGGGTGGTGTTCATCGAATTGACCAGTTCATTGAGCCATACAAATTGGCAAGAAAGTGCATGAAGTGGTATAAGAAGTTGGCTTGGCATCTCAATCAACTGGCGATCCTGAACAGTTTCCTACAGTTTCAGCATGACTTAGTTGGTGAGATGGTTTTTGGAGAGGAAGAAATAAATGGTGCCAGTATGAGGGAATGAAAATATTGTCCGCCTGACAGAGACATTTCAAGGAACCAATCCCACCAACAAAACATAAAGAGAAGCCACAAAAGAGGTGTAGAGTTTGCTTCAAAAAGGGTAAAAGAAAAGATTCTCGATATCACTGCCCAAGATGCCCTTCGAAGCCTGGTCTGTGTTACTATCCCTGCTTTGAAATTTACCATACAAAAATTTCATACCGGCAATGAAATATACACTCCAGCTAAATCTTACATTTTGAGATTTAGTGGACACTGCTAGCCTATCATCTGAACTTCATGTCGTGATGTTCATGGATTTGCTACCTGTGTACTTTGAAGGTAGTCGTTTTGTAAATTATTCAGTTTGATGTAATGAGAATTATGTAATTTATTATAATATTTCAATTTTGTTGGTTCAAGTAAATTGTAATTCATTTAGAGACTTAAATAGTTATGCAAGATAAATTTTTAATAGCAAGAATGGTAGAAATAACAAGAGTTGAAGTAGATAACCAAGTTTTTACCTGAATATTTGTATATAATTTCCATGTAATTAAGAACTTTTTGAAAACTTTTACTCCTCTTGGTGTTTTTAAACATACATAAAATAAAACAGCGGCATTCTTGAGGTTATACACTATCTAAAATATAGAAAACAAGCTTCTCGACATTTCGAGCGAAGGCCCTTCGTCCAGAGATTAGTAGCATGGAATACATAAAAACATGTGGGTTTTTATAGTAAAACTACAAAAGTGTGTCACATGACAAAAATGAACCAATAGAATGAATGTGGTCAAAACAAACACAAAACAATGAAAGGGTAAAGCACATGACAAATTATATGTGAAACTGGAGAGTGAAAGGGGCGAAAAATAGCACGAGGATAGAAAATAATAATGTCAGATGGCAAAGGAAGGTGAGATGATGAAATGAAGTGTATTGAGAGCTAAATGTAAGAAAATCGCTCATTGATACCATGGGGCTGGAGTGTTCCAAGTTTGGAAATGAGACGCATTTCCTGACTTTTGCGGCTATCATTGGTACCAGAAACGGGAATTAAGACGTGAATTTGCATATCCAAAAGGCTGTGATTAGCACTGTTAAACTGCCTGGCAACAGGCTGATTAGTATCGTTCTTAGTAACAGCATGACAATGCTCCCCAAACCTGTCTCTCAAAACTCTTCCAGTTTCTCCAATGTAGAGCATGCCACATTTACTGCATGAGATGCAGTAAATGAGATGGGAGGAGGTACAAGTGAAGTGGTGTTTGACAGTGAACATAGATTTTGGCGCTGAAATTGTAATGGAGGAATCTATGAAACTACAGGTTTTGCAATTCTTGATGCCACAGGGAAATGTGCCCTTGGGAGACGACATATCCTGTGGTAGGGAACTATGAACTAGGGATTCACAGATGTTTTTGCTGTGCCAAAAAGAGACTAGAGGGCTATTGGGGAAAATGTAAGATGTTTCAGAGTCATTCTTAAGGATATGGAAGTTCTTGCAGATGACATCCCTTACTTTGAAAGTGAAGGGATGGTAAGTGAGCACTAAGGGGATTTTTTTTGGAAACATTGACTACAGAGTCTGTGAGGGTATCTGAATAGGGAATCTGGGCAGCCTTGGTTAAAGCAGTCTTGAGAAGGGGGGTGGGATAGCTTGCTGGAAAAAAAGCTTCTCATTTCCAAACTTTTGGTCTGAAAATCTTGATCTTCAATAAAGTCTTACAAATGTGAACACTTCATTGTTCTTCTGAACAAAATCAAAACATTTACCTTCTTTTATTGCATTCATTACCTCCATCAATGCTGCTTCTTTATAACTTGATGCTACTTTTTTTAAGTATCCTTGTCAAGCAGTATAAACATTTCAGAAACAACTTTATTTTTACCTTCTGCTTCTCTTCTTCCCATAACTGGTAATGCACAAGCCACACAATGTTAAAGCATTTTGATTTTCTCTTCTAGTGGAGAATTTCGTATAAGAGAATCTTCCATTTCTGATGCAACAGAATCAATAAGCTCAAGATCATCCAAAATACATATTTTTCTAGTAATTTAAAGATTTCCCTCAATCCCAAGCAATATCTTCTCCAATGTCAACTACCTTACTCAATCAGTCAAACCTTTCTTGTATGAACTCATTTCTTGAAACACATTTACATTTGTTAACTATTAAATATGCTGCTTCTATAGAATCAGCATATTCAAAGCAGCAAATTGGACAGAATAACATTCAAAAATTTGATGACAATGAATATTTCCTAATAATAATTTGCATTCACAATAAACACAAGTAATTTTTTTCCCACATAAAGATGCTACTTTGCTTCCAATTGATACCATTCATCTGCATCTAAAGGTTCTTACATAAATATTAAAGCATTGCCAGCTAGATACCCTAAAACTTAAAACAACCACAGGTGTGCATCTGTATCGGTCGACACTCCATCAAATTAAACCCAAGCCACAAAAGGAGAAAAATCCCTGAAAGGAAAAATTCTCTTAACAGATCTATCGTGAATATCATGATAACAATATCAATTATAAAAGCCATAACCAGCCGACAATTTTAAAAACAAAAGTATAAAACATAATCCGAAAATGAACATCTTGAAACAAGATGAAGACAGGTGTGGTAATATTTCGACTTTATTACAAAGCCATTATCAAAGCAATTATCTATTACTTGTTAATCGCTATTATCACCCTCTTAAGCTCTTAATTATCTTCTCAGCATGTAAATAAGTGATGACATCATCTTCTATGTATATATAGATCTCAGCAAGTTTTGTAAACTTATTTCGCTTGATAATGGCTTTGGAATAAAGTCAAAATATTACCACACCTGTCTCCGTCTTGTTTTAATGTGTATCTCAAGTTTCAAGATGTTAATTTTTGGATTATGTTTTATACTTTAATGTCGATTATCGTGAAAACATTTTCCAATAAACTTCAAAACATACTCTTCTCCATAGATCTTTAATCCAAAATAAGAATAATGAAAAGCACTACATTGTTTGCAATGCTCTATATTCATACCATTCACCAAGATCTGCTAATTCAAAACCTTGACCTCCTTGGTAATTAGTTTGATCTAACACATCATGTAAGCAAAATACAATGTGAACATCATCTAAATTGTCTAGAAAACAAACCCATACTTGCAATGGAGAACAATGATCAATAAATTTGACATGATTAATATCCAACTCACATAAAATTGTTTTAAGTGGTTTACCCTTAATTTGCAAATGATATACATGTCGTCCCTCCCCAGACAAAACAAAACAAAACATTCATCAACGAATTTGCCCATATTATCCTTTCCATAAATCTTAAATCCATGATAGGATCTATAATTTGGTTCAAATCAATAATATTGCATGTTTCTCAATTTTTCACTGCATGCCCCATTGTATTTTAAACTTTTGCTGCAGTTGTAACAGGGTTAAAAAGGAAAAAAACCTCCACGCTGCCTCCGCTTGCAACCTTTTCACCTTCTTGCATGCTTTTTCTTCCATCTCCAATTACTTATAATCATAAACAAAACCTCAAAAAAGTCTATTAATTTCTGCTCTTAGGTGACACACCTCCAACACACCTACCCCTCATGTATCCACTGATTTTTGCTAATTGGATTAAGTCTTTCCTGCGATCTGATTGGTTAAAAAACTGTTCTATATACTCTTACTATATTTCTACTTTCCATATTACAACCATACCATTCCTTGATTAGAGTTGCTGAACATGTCGCTTGCAATATCACGAAGACCATCCTTCCCATGTGTAATTCCTGTTTTCAAAATGGTCAAGAATCTCACACAGGCCTGATGCATGTGTTTTGACATGATAGGCCGATTTAATTTCCGTTATTAATGGTGAAATTTTGGCCAGAGATCTAGTTAGATCTTTTAATTGTTGTTTTATGTCCTCAGCTACTGAGGATGAGTTTATAGCAGCGGCACTTTGTTTCGCCATTTTTTTCCGCCTGGATAGCTTTTGGTGGACTTTGTTTGTTCAAGGATTTCCCTTCAGTTTGTGTTGCTGTCTGCTTTTCAGCAGATGATTTGCACTTTTGTCCCTGCTTATCGATGAATTCGCCGTCAAGTAAGGGTAGATCTTCATCAAGGAGATGACTTTCATCTGGATCTAAGATGGCAATGTGCTCATCATGTTGTTTATCCCTTTTGGGGAGATTAGTTGACATGATGAAGATCCTTGCACAGTAAATGCCAATTCTTTTACCCTGGATGAGCTTTTGCCTGTAGAGAAAGTGCGTTTTCAGTTGACAATACACTAGATTTATTAGTCGTTAACCAATACAAATTTTGTTGGAGTTTCTTCTTCACCATGCATGCATCCTCTCTTATGGGATATCGAATGTGCAAATGAGGAGGCAGAATCCTCGTTGTAAAACTTGATAGTCAAGTTAAGAATAAGAATTGATGAAGCAATATGGTAATAACAGTCAATTCAAAGTGAAACATTTAAAACGTTTTTCCTCTGAAAACTGAGAGAAACCTTGCAATCCAATTAAATATATTAACATACTCATAAACTTCAAATTTGTAGCCAAAATTAACCTTTTCCCTACTGATAAGTATTCGACTATTTTAGTCTGGCAGGTGCCAGATGGCCTTTAGTCACAAAAGTATTGAAAAATATCTCCTTTGGGATACAGGATGAGATGATTGGCAGAATGTTTAATATGACACAAAATAATTTTTTAATTCTCTACATCAGTAGGAAAAAGCATGGAAAAGCTATATTGTACTGAGGATTTCTTATGTGGTCAATCCTTGGGAGCTGAAGGCATGTCCAATGTCCACTTTGAGAGAATGCATATTTACCATTCACAGTGCTTTTCAACTATTTGTGGTTCAACTTACCTAAGCTGGTAATACAAAAGGTCTTTAGGCTTTTGTACTGGAAGATATGCCTCTGATACATAAGTCTCTATATTATAATGAATTTTTACAATAATGCCAGATTACTCTACAATCGAATGGATCGATGAACTTTCAATCAATGGAGAAGCAGGCACCCCAATATGCTGAATATAAAATTCTATTGTATAACCCTGCCATTTGTCCAGTTAAGGAGCAGGCCCTCAGTGGTGAATAAAACAAATTACAATACCACAGCTTGTGGCACAAAATGAGATCTCTGGTGTCAAATTCAACTGTGTATCATCGAGGTTTCTCTTCTTCCTTACAAGTATATGCTCAAGAAAACTTTGTGTTGTTGATGTACTTGGAGCATATTCAAGATCCAAAATGTTAGTAAAAACAGAAAGTTAATTGGAGCTGCTCCACAAAGATTGTTCAGGTTTACATAATGGTTATTGCAACAAGACAACACTTTATGTACAGCAGTGTTTGAATAACACTACATCCAGAAATGTGTACTCTCTCTTGCCTTCTTATTTGGAATGGTGCAATTGAACATGCAGTATAATGAATCTGGTGCTTCCTTACAAGTGGAACTAGGAAAATAAGACTCAATAGGCAGTTTAAGGACATCATCTAATGCAAAGACACATATATTAAGAAATGTGTTGATTGTGGGCCTAATAAATAGCTGAATCATGATTTCTTCGATCAAATTTAGCCACTGCTGCATCAAACAGGCACATTGAAAAGGTACCTCTGTTATGCTGCTCCTCATTCTGGGGATGGGATGGCGATACAACTCAATGCTTGTAAGGCAGCAAAGGTATTTGGCCATACTTTCAATGCCAACAAGCATTATATAGGCAATTATCATCATCCAATGTCCTAGAGTAGGACGATGGCCTATTTCACTTTAGAAATGACAAACGATGTGACTGTCTCAATCGTATATAAATATACATTTCCCCATTAGATCTGCATCAGGTTGATGACTAACTATATCAAACTTACCAGATTATGCCTTTAATGAGAAAATAACAAAAGCCAGCTGCAATTTGAATATTAATGATTAGCATATTATTCACAAATCATGATATTGCTACAGGTCATAAGTTGAATGTAAATAACTTGTATTGCTTACATAGCAGGCAAATGGTTTATACAGCCTGATTCTTGACTGTTGGGAAACTGAACCGTTGAAATCACACAACATGCTTGTTTTTTCCTAACCAGCACTCATTTACATTCTGTCCCAAGTGAAGCTAATTCTCATGCTTTTTGCAGAGAAGAAAAGCTCCCAAGTATATGCAGCAGTTGCTGTAAAACATTATTGACAAAATGTCCGTGTGAGGTTGGATACTCTCAAGAGGTGCTGTGCATTTTTTTATAGCATGGTTGTTTATATCACACACATGTCACTAAGGCTTTATGGTTCACAACATTGCCCTTAGCCTGAATCTGGATAGGTTTCGTTTGGTTATGATAATGAGGGGAAGTCTAACTAGGGCACGCTATGGTACTTTCTTATCTTCTACCCTCTTACATGGAAAAACGTACTTAAAACAGCAACAGCACTGAGTTCTTTTAGTCTGATGAAGTGCGATGTTATATAGATAAATTAGTGCACATTGTGTATTTTCTTTAATCCAGAATAGTGAAGCAGTCTCATATGAAATAACTTAAAGCACCTTGAAGACTTTGGTAATTATTTAAGTTATTTTTTATCATACGAATAATTCTGAAATTGGTGGAACCTTAATTAGGATACTGTGAATGATTTGTAAAGAGCAAAGGAATTACATGAGAATGTGCTTGAACCAAGAAAGACTAGTCTTTAAATCCCAGAGTGAGTGCTTAAACCACTATAAGGGTTGGGAACAAGATGCCTTGGGAAGGCTCACAACTCCTTCACTCCTGACCAATGATTCAGAGAATCTCAATTGAACTACAACTTACAGATAAAGGCCCATTTATACCAGCAAATTTTCTGTCCTCATGTACATCAGAAAATTTTCCCGAATTTTATGTGGCAAAGAAAAAACGTCACATGCGGAAGTTTGTGTGCATGATCCGTCAGAAAATTTACCACATACTCACGTTGGCAGTGGCTTCCAACAGGGTTGCCAGTTTGGCTTATTTGAGGCCAAATTTCACGAATTTGGCTTCTTTTTTTCATGTTTGGCTTATTTTTTAAATTTGGCCTATTTTTTGCTTCATTTAAGGTTTAGAGTAAAAACATATGTTCTTTAATAATAGACTAGAGAGGAAAATAATCGTAATATGCCAGTGACGCCACATGTTTTGTTAATAGATAGTCAGAAATAATAATGCATGACGTTTCACTAAAGTATTTCCGTTGATAAACAAAAAATCTATAAGCATCCTGCAGGGGCAGCACTGACAAGGTGCGACAGGCCAATTGCAATTTGCAAAAGTGCAAAACTGTCAACTATGTGCTAAAGCGACATCAGGTGATATAGACATATTATTAGTATTAATAGTGAGTTTACTTTGGAGCTGACCAAACAAAATACAATTACAAGTAACATTGCGCATTATAAGATGAGTTTAAGTAAGCCATCAAAGGATGGAGACGGCAATAGATGGAAGAGTTATTATGACTCGTCAAGAAAATTTAAAATAGAATGGCAGAAAAAGTATCCTTGGATACAGAAAGCAACAGATGGATCAGATGATGCCTATTGCTCAATCTGCTGTGCAAATATCACTCCAAAATTATCAAATATTGGTAAACACGAAGAATCGGCAAAGCATAAGAAGAAAGCGAATTTAATACATCAGAATGCAAAAATAACACTCAAGCCTGCAAAACAAGATAATGAAATCAAAGAAATGGAACTTCAAGTTGCCCTTGCAGTTACATGTCATACCTCAATCATGGTGAAATATGGAAAAGGGAGCAGGATGGAACACATGAAGTTGCATAGAACTAAATGCAGCCGACTTATTGAAGATGTGATAGCGTCAGCCATGTATAAAGATTTGTGTGACGACATGGCCAGTCAAGTTTTCGATCATTGTCGATGAGTCAACAGATGTTTCTTGTGGAAAACATCTTTGTCTGGTTGTTCACTACTACAGCAAGTCCGAGAAAAAGATCATGACTTCCCTGCTCGGCCTAATACCGGTAATTAAAGCAACTGGCCAAGATTTGTTTGAAGCTTTAAAAAAATCTGTAAATGATGCTGGCTTGTGTCTTTCGGATTGTGTTGGTTTTGCTAGCAATGGAGCATCTGTAATGACCGGAGAGCACGACTTGGTATGGTCTCGAATCAAGTTGGAATCTCCAAATTGTATCTTGATGGAGTGTGTTTGCCATTCGCTCGCCCTCCGTGTCAAGCATGCATTTGAAAAAAATGCCTGCAAACATTGGTTTTATGCTAAGTGAGATACCGAAATGGTTTTCTAAAAGTAGCGTGCGTCGTGATTCATACAAAACCCTATTTGAAACATTTGAGGGATGCAAAGTTGAGGAATCTTCACTTCCCCTTCCCTTCCAAAAGTTCAATCAAACGAGGTGGCTGGTCTGAGGAAAAGTTATCTTCAACATTTTGGTCAACTGGGAAGTATTGCAACTATATTTCTCTCTGGCAGAAGCAGACGCGGATGCAAAATCTCGATAGAAGGCTAGATTGTTAAAACAGATGCTCAATGATGCCATGAATCGTCTCTATTTCCATTTTCTTTCTCCAGTTGTATCTGAATTTGAAAAAGTCAATGCTTTTTTTCAAGCTACTGACCTTGAAGTGCATTCCATGACAAACTAATTGAAAAACTATTACCACAGCCTAATAGGCCGAGTTTACAGTGCAAACGGCGTTCCATTACCCTCAAACAAAGTTGATTATGGAGCAAAGTTTGTCTATGAAGCTGATGCTCTCCTCAGAAACAATAAGGGTAATAAAACCATGGCCAGTAGAGTGCACGAAGTCTACAGTAGATGCCACTCCATGCTCCTGGAAGCTGCTCACCAAGTTGAGAACGTCTCCCATCATCAAAGGACACTTTCAAATCCTTGTCATACCTACAACCATCGTGCATGCTAAGCCAAGTCAACCGCACTCCACTTATCAGCCTACCAATGTAACATCTTCTCGAGGAAAAGATGAATGAAATTGATAGCCAGTACCGCAGTATTCCATATGTCAACGGGTCAGAAAGTGGAAGGTTTGAGGGCAATGTACCTACTGACGCTGTTAGTTTTTGGTCTGGTGTGCTCGAATATCAAAACGGTTGTTTCAAAGACCTAGCAAAATATGCCCTAGCCTGCCTTACCATGCCCACAAGTAATGCAATTGTAGAACGTATGTTCTCTTGTGTTACTGGGATAAAAACAAAGTCTCGCAAAAGAATGAGTTTGAACATGCTTGACGCTATTGTGAGAATTCGCTCACAGCTTTACACAAGAGAGATATGTTGCAAGGACATGAAAGCAACTAAAAGAATGATTGAACTGTTTAACAGCAAAAATATGTACAAAAGACAAGAAACTGAAGAAAGGGCAAGCACTTCCCAAAGTGATGAACTAATGATTGTTGAAGAACTTGATTAAACGGTTTAAGATTATCAGTAAAGCATGTAAATAGATATATATTTACTAGTACAATAAAATACATTTGTTAAAGTCTTAAATCGATTAAATAAAACTTTAGTCACCAGGTTCCCTGCTTCTACAATGAATTTTGGCCAAAAGATTGTTTGGCCTTTTTTTAACTTCTTTCGATTTTGAATTTGGCTTATTTCCAGTCCCCCAATCTGGCAACCCTGGCTTCCAAGCCACTTTACTCACTCGTTCACTAGAATTAATAAAAAAGGATGTTCCAGATATTGACTTAAGACATAACCCTTTAATTAAGTTCAAACTGAACTTGTCTTCTGTTTTTTTAAGTCGTAAACCTGCCTGTGCCTCAATACTTAATGCTTTGGCTTAAATCTCATGTAAACCAATAAGTACACTTATATTTTTTATTAGGTTATACCAGTAGGGCATTTTCTTAACATGGAAAAGGGGGTGATAAAAGCACCCTAAAATTAATTATTAGACTATTACTGTCCAAATCGTATGCAAAGACCAGGCCTCAAGTTTGATTCAAAGTAAGTAGTCGTGTATTGTAATAATTGTATAGTACTGCAAATAAATAATATTGTAGTGTGACTATTCCTAAAAAGTTGTCCCAGCCTTTAAACTCACAAGAATCCCTGTCACCACCCAAACTATTCTGGGAAAAGTTGCCAGGAAAATATTGAAGTGTAGCCCTTGTGTTGATAACTTGACTATAACTTCTTCCAATATTAGTTGACAAGATTCTTGGGAACAAAAGAAGTGTTGAAGCTCTATCTGTATTCATTTCATAGCAAAGACTCAGAGTCTGCACACCTTTTACCATGAACAGATACTGAAAGTGAAACAGAGCCAGAGCTGTGGGAGTGGTTCAAATGATATATAGGTACCCAACTGGAAATTTTTTGATGAGTGTAGTTTCTTGGAAGATATTTCAACTAATAACACAACCTTCATTAATGTCACATCTAAGTCATCACTAGGCATTGAGCAGCCAGAGGATGAAGAGGTAGCAGAAACAAGATGCAATAGCATTGATAGTTATCCAAAAAAAGGAAGTGATCAATGGACAGCCTCTTTCTTCAGTCCTACTGCCTCTGTTTTAAATGAAATTGCCAAAAGCTCGACCGCTGAAGACAAGTGGGATTAATTTGTAAAAAGTGTGGCTAATTATTTGAGAAACCTTTATGATAGACTTGCAGAGAAGAGTTTAGTTTGCTGTAAAATCAGCAAATATTCAAGCCACAGAGCCACCAAGTCCTAAATATGGTTATCCTGAGGAATCCCACCATTGATATACCCGACTCTGCTGAACTCTGCATGAAACAACTAACTAGGCAGTCTACTAGTTTGTTTTGTGTTGTTTTTAATACCATCAAAATTTGGACTGTTGAATTGGATACGACCATCATGCTGATATACATGTACATGAACATTTAACATATACTTCTTTTTAACATTATTAGACTAATGTGATCAACATTAAGCAATCTGACTGGTTTTGCTAATGGTCCATCCAGCTTACTCCAGTTCCCAAACTGTTCTCTACCAATTTAGAATGGCACTACCTCTGAAGGAACAGCCTGAACAATAACATTCAGTTAATAGAATATTATGATTTACAGTATGTCGTAAGTGAAGCATGTATAGTACATGCAGATCCATGAATGATGCATAATTCTTAGATTAATTACAGCAGTTAGAAACAAGTTCATGCCATAGTCTTTCACTGGAAACAGACAGCTCATTCTTGAAAGGAGTAATCCTTAAGGTTATCATGAACTTCTCTAGCTTGTGTTGATGGTGTTGCACTTTGATCAGACCTCAGATCACAAACCTCACCACCTATTTGACTTCTCCGACATCCTGGTGTAGCATTGCCAAACTGATCCTCATTGTCCATACAGCCTGGTGACAAATAGTTATCTTTTCTGGCGAACAAGAAATTGTGGGGGGGTAAGACGGTCTTGCATTGTTTGCATTATATTACATACATCTAAATCTAGTGCAAAGCAGACAAAAAGCATTCTCCACAATTCTTCTAGCCCTCGATAGGCAATACTTAAAAATCCTTTCATCACCTGTTGCCATCCTATGGGAGAATGATTTCGTGAGATTGACATCCAATGCAAATATTTCATCACCTAACAGAAAGAACAAGATCGATGTAACCATTGGTCTGAGCTTAGATGGCCCTGGAAAAAATGTTGACTTGCATGTCATTCCTAGTTTTCCATCCTTGAAAATTCTTCTATCTGACTGGCTTACAGGAGACCCCAGGTCAGAAGTGATAAATCTTGCATTTGCATCAGCAATAGCCAGGAGAACTATACTAAAGTACTTCTTGTAATTGAAATACTCAGAACCAAATTTGGAGGAGTACTTATATTAATATGTTTGCCATCAATTGCTCCAACAGAATGTGGGAACTGCCACTTTCAGGTAGATTCTACTGCAAAATGTTACCTCTGTTGTGTTCTTGTAGGTGGACTTTGGCACTCATCTTTCAAAATATTAAGTGCTTTACTTACTGTTGGGATTATCTGTCAGATAGATGAGGCAGATATGCAAAAGTAGATATCTTATATGATGCACCTGATGCAAGAACCCTCAAGGTGACACAAACACTCATGAGATAATATTGCATCTCTAATGGGTGTGTTTTTCTTTTCAATGAGAGGCTTAACTTTGGAATAAATTTCATCAAATAAAGCAGTATCCATCTTTAATGAAAATGGAAAAAAGTTATTATTTAACATTTCAGCACCTGTTTTGCATGTAACATTAGATGAAAGAGGCAAACCGTAGCCTCATTATAAAAAGTTTTGGAAACTGGCAGAGTCAGTGGTGTGTAATTTCATTACTAAATTGTCTGCAAAGCCTCAGGCCTGTTGTCCTCTTTCTGTTGCCAATGGTCAACCCCACCATCATCAATAAATTTTCTTTAATTTTCCCACCTCGTATATAATAAAAAATGCTGCTATTCCACATACCATTCTTGCCAGTTTTTTCTCCACTGTCCATATTAATTTCTGGTAGGCAAAGAAGTTTTGTCAAAGAAATTTTGCTCGTGTAAATGGGCCTCAACTCTCGCTTAGTTTTACAATTCTGTCATATCACTGGTCACCATGGAGTTACATGAGATTTTAAAACAGTACGAGTACTCAATAATGCATAAAATATGTTTTTCAAGTTTTGTGAATAAACTTAACAATAACAGCAGTGTCTTAACAAAGCGTCTCTACAGTTCTGTGTAACTACTTCAGGCATTCGATAATATTTAGCAGAAGTTGATTCCTGTGATGTACCTGTACTTTTCATGATGGTATTAGTGAACATGTTCATAGCCTTTGCAGCATATGTCACACCTGAATGGGTGTTGCGTGCTCTGAAGTTTGTACTTTCAATATCATCCAGTTTTAAGGTGTTCTCCAACCATCTACTGACCATGTTAGCTGATGAGGAATCTGGTTGGATCTCCCCTCAAAATATCCATTCTCTTTATATACTTCAAGGTGTTTAACTATACACCAGAAATTCAACAGAGGACAAGTGTGTACCTGGTCACAAGCTTTTTAACAATGGAGTAATAATGGTACATTTTTCTGGTTGTGATATCCAGTACATGTACCATTTGGTGACATTAGCATGATCTAGAGCTAACAACATTTCCACTTCATATGTCAAAGTTTTGAGGTTTAGTCCATGAGCTTGTTCCAGGTTTCTTTCTAGTGTGGTAGTGATAGTCTTTGTTGTAAAGACCCCATTTTTAAAACAACTAACAAGTGGGTAAGATCCAAATGTTTCTTGGTCCAGAGAAGACATTACTGCTGATAATGCACTCCTTGCATTCTTGAGAATATTATACCCAGTATCGTTTTGGTACAACTCAGCCAAAAATGTACTCCATCTACTACCCTTGCTGAAAGGTGATCAATATGCTTTGAACTATAGTACTGATGACATGATGGATAATACTTGCCCTGATAGGCCTTTGTCTGCAAAGGGTCTCCTGAGAGGTGATACAGCAGGACTAGTTGGTAGAAGCACTAGTGGTTCTATGAACACGAGCATCATCACTCAATTGCCCATTTTGGGATGATGATAATACCTGAGCTTTGTTGTTCTGGAAATTTCTGCACAACAAGAGGAATCACACCAAATGGAGGAAATGGATAGAATAAATATGATCACATCGCTACTTAAAGTTTCACGCTTCTAAGCAATGATCAGGCAACCAAGAATGAATAAATTGCATCCATCCCTTTTATGCTGTCCCAGATTTAATTATTTCTGTTTACATTGTGCATTTCATAAGTAGGAATGTAAAGCACGTTTATAGTTAACATTTGTATTACACTCCACCAGCCCTGGTATTGAGCACTCTATTCACATTGATTTGGAATAACCATATTCCTATATATACATATACATATATGTATATATACACATACTACTACACACTTTTACCCTTCAATCTACAAAAACCTTCTAGATCAAGCAATTTCCTGGGGCCAACAACTCACTACAATTACTCCACAAGAAGAAGGCATCATCAAACGTGCCCGAAAGTCATTTTCATTCCACCGAGGAAGTGAGAATATGTTCGATGTAATCATGGGAA
>JASJOG010000151.1:0-5000 GCA_030142905.1 Heliopora coerulea | reverse complement strand
TACATATGTATATATGTATATATATGTACATATATATATGTATATATGTATATATATATATATATATATATATATATATATATTTACATATATATATGTACATATATATATATATGTTCCCACCGACTTGGGAACTAAGTAAATGATACAGACGAGACCAATTTCTTAACAAAAAAGTTTTATTTTAAAAACGAACTTGAACGACTAAATTCTCTTATCAGCGACTATATGTAAAACTTTTAATTATACGCGCCCGCGAATATCTGGGCGACAACTTAGTGTAATCTATGAGATATGTTCGTCAGTAACATCCCCCTCCCGAATGTGAGACATTCGATTCTCATTCGAGACAACCATAAATCAAATAAACGTCACAGCCTATGCAGTTAGTATCTTTTGAACACATGTTTTTTTTTTTGTTTTTTTTTAACATAACTTCAACTTCAAAATTCAGTATTATCACCGTCAAAGTAGCGTTCTTTAAGCGTAGTCCAAAGGACACAATCTGTGGATTGGTCTCAAGTACTCTTTGCCTTTACTTTGTACCTTCACCACACGCACTAAGTCATCTTTACTCGGATAAACTTCCACTATACGCCCTAAAGGGCAATCACAGCGATGTGCATTTGGATCAATGATCAAAACAACATCTCCAACTTTCATGTTACGTGTAGGGCTGAACCACTTTTTCCTATTGTTAAGTGATGGAAGCAACTCTCTTCTCCAACGTTTCCATACTTGACCAATTAATTGATGAATACGGTGCCATCGTTTGCGAGGATTGGAGATTTCTTCTTGCGTTGCTTCTTCAGCAAACTTTCCTCCGGCCTGTCCGTGGATGAAGTGATTTGGAGTCAATGGATATATATCGTTACAATTCGAACTAACGTACGTAGTAGGTCGCGAATTCAACAAGGACTCGGCACCGCAAATTGCTGTTAGCAATTCTTCGTCCGTGACGTCCGCGTTTCCAAGAACACCTCTTATTGCTTTCTTTGCACTTTTAATCATGATTTCAAAAACACCTCCAAAGTGTGGACTAGCGGGAGGGTTGAGCTGCCATTCGATTTCACCTGCTCCTGAACTTTTGCGAACTATTTTCTTTTGATCAAGTTCCTTCACAAGTTCTTTCAACTCCTTATCTCCCGCAACAAAGTTGGTACCATTGTCAGACAGGACATAACAAGGTGTCCCCCTCCGTGATGCAAACCGGGAAAAGGCGTTTAAGAATGAATTAGTGTCCAAAGAATATGTCATTTCCAAATGGACTGCGCGAGTAACGAGGCATGTAAACAAACAAATGTACCTCTTCGCTCTACTCTTACCACGGCCTTGTTTCGTGAGATATGGACCTCCGAAATCCACGCCAACTCGTTCAAACGCTCTCAAGCTAGAAGTAACTCTGGATCTCGGTAACGGGGCCATCATTTGACCAAGAGGTTTTGCGTTGAATCGTTTCTTACACATTTGACAATGATTAATGACCTCACGTACAGCTGCTCGTCCCTTTATTACCCAAAACCGACAACGTAATTCTGTAAGTGCATGTTCCACTCCTGATCCATGCCCAAGTTTATTGTGAACGTCTTTTATTACCAGATTTGTAATTGGATGTTTCTTGGGTAATATCACTGGGTGTTTACTTTCATATGGCAGATCTGCATGATGTAAGCGACCACCTAATCGTAGCAAACTGTTTTCATCTTTCATGGAATTCAAGCTCTCCAAACTTTTTTGACCTTTATCTCCAAAGCCTTCGACTTGTGCTCGTTTCAACCAATAATGTTCTGCACGTTTCACTTCCTGCTGAAACAAACTGCAGTTCAATACCCTATCTGTAACACCATGCTTGCAATTACTTATAAACCGTTGTAACCACGCTGTTACTCGAATAAGTCTTTGAAAACTCGAGTAGTTTTTTGGACTTAAATTTTCGTCATCAGCTACTAATGATAATTGTGTTTTGACAGTCTTGTTCTCTTCACCGATGTCACCAGGTAAAGAATCTCTTCCACAGTCTTGCTGAGGCCAGTTTTCTTCATTCCGCAACAAAAACTGCGGTCCTTCCAGCCACAGTTTGTTTTCTGCCAAATCATGAATATTCATTCCCCGAGTTGCCAGGTCTGCAGGATTCTTATGGCCAGGAACATGACGCCATTGTTCAGGATTTGTCGTTTCTTGGATCTCCCCTACTCTGTTTGCTACAAAGGTCTTAAACTTTCGACTTTGATTTCTCACCCAATACAGCACATTGGTAGAATCAGTCCAGTAAATGACTCGGGATACGTTGATGGATTTCAATATCGTATTGGCGAAACGTGTTGAAATAACAGCTCCCATTAGTTCTAATCTTGGTATGATTAAGGACTTCACTGGTGCAACTCGACTCTTGGACGCGATCAAAACTGATGTTGATGGGCTGTTTTCATAATGACAAACGAGATATCCACAAGCGGAGTATGCATCTTTCGAGGCATCGGAAAACATATGTAATACCGTCTCTTTAGGGAATGGTTGACGCACGCATCGTGGAATCTCCACAGAAGGAAGTTGTAATTCTCTCAACCAATTATGCCAGCGCCTTAAAAGAGTAGCTGGAAGTGGATCGTCCCAATCAATCCCCGCTACCCATATATTCTGCATAAGAATTTTGGCTCTTACTGTGAAGGGGGAAAGGAATTGAAGTGGATCAAATAAGGTTGAAATCGCACTTAATACTTCTCTCTTGGTATTCGATTCTTTAATTTCAGGTAATTCTACGTTGAATGTGAACACATCCTTATCCGACTTCCACGTCACTCCAAGGGTTTTAACTTTCACACGTGGCTTTTGATCATCTTCACATATCTCTATTCCAGGTTGCCTGTCTTCTTCCGGAACATCCACTAACACCGATCTAACATTGGAGGACCACTTTCTCAATCGGAAATTGGCCGAATTCAGCAAATCGGACAGCTCTCTTCGCAACTCTATCGCGTCTTCAGGTGTCTCGCACGAGTCAAGAACATCGTCCACGTACATAGCATCACTTACTGAGTCCGTGGCTTTGGAATATTTCTCTTCGTTATCTTTGGCATGTTTCTGTACAACAAATTGTGCGCAAAATGGCGAGGCTGTATTGCCAAATACAAGCCTTTGAAATTCGTATACGTCTGGTTCTTGAGAACTGTCTAAACCACGCCAAAGAAATCTATGGTACTTACGGTCATCTTCTACCAGCCCAACCTGAAGAAACATCTCTGAGATGTCCCCGGATAATGCGACTGGAGCTCTTCGGAATCTTATCAATACGTTTAGCACGTCGTTCTGTAGCTTTGGCCCTGAGTGGATAGCGTCGTTCAGACTTTTCCCAGAATTTTTTGCCGCAGCGTCGAAAACAATCCGTGTTTTTGTGGTTGTCCTGTCGTCTTTGACTACCGCAAAATGTGGCAAGAACCATTGATTTTCTTCGTTTGTCTTCTCTGTTTTTATCACATAACCCTTCTTCTCGTAGTCTTCTATTATTCTGTGATATGATTGTGCAGCTTCTAATCCCCTCTTTCTTAGTACATTTTCTTGATTCTCCAACCTCTTCAATGCCATGTGGTAGTTGTTTTTAAGATGTGGTTCCCCTTTCTTCCACGGAATCCCCACGGCATACTTTCCATCGTTGAATGCAACACTGCTAGACACCTTGGCTACCGCTTCTCTCTCATCAAAGGTTCGTTCGTTATTGTCCCTGATCCCAATTGCCTCAAGTTCCCAAAATTGTCGTAGCTGCTGATCGGGACTCTGCTCAACCTGACTTGATCTGTATGTGCGAGTAATGTGTGAACGTGACCTGTGCCGATAATTCTCCAGTTGAGTTGGTCCAAAGCAAACCCAACCCAAATGTGTAAGCCTGGCAATTGGATCCGTTGGTGTACTGCCGTGTACCTCCTTTAGGACATGATGGAACAGAGGGTAATCACTTCCTATCAGTACATCAATTTGTTTTCTCTTTGCTGTTTTCTCAAAGGGAACAGAATACAAATGGGGCCACTTTGATTTAAGGTTTGCCCAGTTAAATACTGGGGTATCACCAGCAATGTCATCGAGAACATTGGCACTCACACTTTCGGAAAACTTATTATTTGAGCTTTCTATAATGACAGTGACTTGCTTTGACTACTTTTTAACAAGCGATCCACCAGCACCAGCAATTGTCAGTTCTTGTACTTCTCCTTTCAACTGTAATTCTTCTGCCAAGGCTTCAGACACATAGGAACCTGTTGAGCAGGGATCTAGCATCAGGTTGATTTTCAGCTGTCTGTCGCCCTTCCTTGCAACAGCTGGTAATACCAATAACGAGACACAGTCTGTATGGCCATTGACATACGATCTAGATTTAGTATCAGTTGTACTCTCAGCATCTTGTACTGATTGCCCAGTTTCCTTCACATTTTGTGAGCTTCGACCATTCTGTGGTAAATCTGTGGTTTCTGCTGTTTGGCTTGTAGCATTTGAACGAGGCTCAGGTTTACCAGGTGGTCCCTGGTTATGTAAGTAATGAAGTAACCTGTTATGTTGAGTGCTGTCACAACCATTAACACCACATCTTTTTGACCTGGTACATTCTGCCGCCTTGTGGCCAAATCCGAGACATCGATAACATCTCTTGATTTGTAACTGGTAATGCTTTAAATTCATCGCATAGCCACGGAGGGTGATTCAGCTTGCACGATTGAACAACACATTTGATATTGCCCTTTGAACTTGTTTTGAATCCTCTTTCTCTCTTTCCATTCACTCTTTGATCACTGTTCTTATCCTTTTTGTTAGTTCCAAGCCCTTTAGTTTCTTCTCTAGCTTCTTCCTTTATTTGTACTCTTAGCTCTAACCACTGTACAAGTGTCTCAAATTTATCCTCCTTTGAATGTTCAATCAGCCACGACTTATAATGCTGTACATCTTCTTCAGGTAATTTCCCTTTACTTATCAAATTCAAGCTTTGCCCAAATAGGTCACCCTGTTGATTGCAA